>BPLR01019048.1:0-17854 GCA_021605095.1 Caerostris extrusa | reverse complement strand
TTTTTAGTGAGGGCATATACTACCAAAAGGTACCTATGAAAAACGAAGAAGATGGAAGACGGATCAGATGATCAGCGTGCAGTGTAAAATGTATTGGTGGAAGATATTAAATTATGATTGCTCTTGTTATCTCCTCATGTGAGTGTTTTGAAATTGAAGTTCAATTTTAAAAATTGCAATCTAAGTAGGTTGGCGAGCGAATATTATTTTTTAGAGTAATATATTAATTTATATTTATTAAAATATGGATAGTCAGTAATGTAGATAAGTTGTAGTTGTAATGTAGATAAGAATAAAATATGATGTATAAAATTAAGATATTTGCTATTATTATTTAAAATGTAATGGCATTATTGAAGGGTCTGATGGCCGAGGGACTAGTGCTCTGTGCCACAGGTTTCAGGTTCGAGTACCGGTGGTGCCATGATTTTTGTAGTGGTTTTGAATCCACGTGAAACCGTAGGTCCCGATCTAATATGACCGTACAGCGTTGGGCATATTGCTGAAAACCCTATCTCGTAAAAAAAAGAATCATCTACGCCTAGAAATTTGCCAGAAGGCAGACGGCCTTGGCCCACCCTGGGGCTGTTGCGCCAATAATGATGACGGTAAATAATTTATAATTATTTAAAAAGTATAAATTGAATAAGTATTAATTAAATAAGTATAAATTAAAATAAAAGTAAAAAATAAATTTAATTACGATAACGTTTCATTAATTTGTAAAAAAAAATCGTTCATTATGAATGATTTTTTGCAATTATTTCAGAAAATAACAAACACTTACATCCGTTGATTTTTTCCCAACCCCATCAAAATAAAAGACAAAGTAAATCAAAATGCATAATCATTCACTATAAATGACTCCTTCGTAAACAAAAATTCATTCATTTCAGACTTACACCACTACCAAACTCTTACATCCGTTGATTCTTTCCCAACCCCATCAAAATAAAAGGAACAGCCTCGGTTCGGGTAGTAAGCCATTGTTGATGGAATGTAAAAGCTTTATCCCTCAAAATAAAAAATTCAAAAACTGAACTCTGAATTGGGGTGCACGGGGTATTTATTACTGCATTCCTGATATCTCGGATGAATTTTGCTCGTTGGGGGAAACTGAATTCCGGGCCCCCCTTAGTTTGGGTAGGAGGAATTTATTAGGAAGAATGCCCGGGCATATTCATCTTTCCGGGCAATGAGATGAGAAAAGGGATTTAAGACAAGCATTTTGTAAGCAAGGAGTGGTACTGGAATTTATTTTTAGCAAGGGCATGTACTACCAAAAGGTACCTATGAAAACGAAGAAGATGGAAGACGGGATCAGATGATCAGCATGCAGTGTAAAATGTATTGGTGGAAGATATTAAATTATGATTGTTCTTGTTATCTCTCATGTGTGTGTTTTGAAATTGTGTGTGTTTTGAAATTGAAGTTCAGTTTTAAAAATTGCAATCTAAGTAAGTTGAAGGAGCGAATATTATTTTGATAGTAATATATTAATTTATATTTATTAAAATATGGATAGTCAGTAATGTAGATTTGTAGCTGTATGTAGATAAGAATAAAATGGGATTATTAAATTAAAATATTTGCTATTATTATTTAAAATCTGTAATTTCATTATTGAGGGGTCTGATGGCCGAGGACTCTACCGCTCTGTGCCACAAGTTCAGGTTCGAGTCCCGGTAGTGCCATGGATGTTTGTAGGGGTTTTGGAATCCACGCTAAACCGTAGGTCCCGGTCTAATATGACCGTAGAACGTTGTGGAGGTAGTGTTACTCCACGTCCGTATCTATCTTAAAAAGCACCTTCTAGGTAGTGCTAAGAAATCTGAAGCAGCCTTAAGGCATCGAAATACATTGGCAAGTGTTTGCCTGCATTAGAACCTGGGGCTTTTTTTTATTTCTTTTTAAAAATTACAAATAATGATGATGAATAAATTAGGTATGATAATAAATAAAAATAATAAATATATATTAAATAAATGTAAATTAATAAATTAATATTAAAAAATTAATTAATGAAAATAATAATACATATAAAAAAATAAAATTAATAATTACGATAAAATTTCATACATAATTTGTAAAAAATCATTAATTTCAATGATTTTTTGCAGTCAAAATTCATTCATTTCAGACTTACACCACTAACGAACACTTACATCCGTTGATTTTTCCCAACCCCATCAAAATAAAAGAAACAGCCCCGGTTCGAAGTAGTAAGCCATTGTTGATGGAATGTAAAAATGCTTGCGCTCTCAAAATAAATAAATTCAAAACTGAACTCTTGTTATCTGCACGGGGTATTTTTTGAAATTGCATTCAATATCTCGAATGAATTTTGTTCGTTGGGGAAACTGAACCCGGAGCCCTTAGTTTGGGTAGGAATATTGCTTTGATAGAATGCCTTTTATATTAATTTATATTTATTAAAAATTTAAGACAGTTGTAATGTGAGATAAGAATAAAAGGTACTATGATATTTCAAAATTAGGATAGACTTGGTATTAGTATTTAAAATGTAAGCATTGTTGTGTAAAATGTATGGGCAAAGAAACAGTGATTCTTCTTGTAATAAGTGTGTTTTGAAATTGTGTTTAATCATTTAAGTACTTCATAATTCACCATTCATTTAAGAAATGTTATCAAAATTCAATTTTTTCATTTATTCAGCCTATGGATAGTCCCGTGATATTCTGTAATCCATTTAAGATGCCGTGCCGTATAAAAAAGATTTGCCCATTATTATTTAAAAATGGCGTAACTTCTGTCATGGTAGACATTATCAAGTGCACTGCAAGATGTTATGGTCTGCAGTACCTTTAGAGGTTTGGAGCAAAGTGGGTCTGGCGATGACCGTAGAGCACGGGCTGATTGGCTACGATGCACTCGTAAAAAGAATCGTGTCCCGAAATAGCAAGGCAGACGACGGAAGGTGGCAACCGAGAAATATGTGGCATTATTCCTTAATATAGATTTGATGGCGGAATTAAATAGCGCCCCGGTAATAATACATTAAAAATAAATCAATAATTACTTTTCAACATAATTTGTAAAAAAAAATCGTTCATTATCCCGAATGTCTTTTGCATATGACTGCAAAGAGTTTGAGTATAAGGCTGACAACCCTAGCCCGTAAAAAAAAAAAACATCTCGTCCTGAAATCTACCAGTATATAGACGGGCCACCATGAGGCCAGTCGCGCCACTGATGGTGATGATGATGATAATGTACTGCATTTCATATTAAATTATTTGAATAGGAAAATTAAACGAACTAATGTAGGTACCTGAAAAACCTTATAGTCACCAGAATCAAATACGAAATATTAATTTTTGCGATTTATGTAGACCGCACATCAATCTTATTTTATTACATGTTTTATTTTAAAGATTATATCATTTAAACTATAAGCTTTTGTATAAATCTATAATAACTTCATAATAAAAAAATTTCTAAGCAAAATTAAACTTTTTTTTTGTAAGATGAACGACAAAAGACGCTCAACTTGCAACAAAAACCCATGTTTTTTATATAACAATTTCCTATAAACACCAGGGTTAGTTTGGGGTTTCATGAATTTAAATTTCCTTTGTCCAGTACAAAAACCCCCTCTTCTTTGTGGGAGGATATAAAAGTAATGGCAAGAGAAACGTATACTGTAAAAGACTTTCCACTTAAAACGGGGAAGCAGCAGAATTCTTTCTTTTTTTTTTATCCACAAAAGAAAAGGAGATTATAATAACGAAAAATTGGTTAATCCGAAGGAAAATATTTCTTTAAGTTGAACAAAGAGAAGCTGATAAGGCCTTCTTTGGAAAGAGAAAATAAACCTTTTCTTTTTTTCGACGGAACAGTTTTTACTTTTTTATTTTCAGCCGTTCAGTAATCCTATGAAATAACAGTCAAACAACATTCAGGGTTTTATATAACAACTAAATTAATGTTTCGTATCGCAAAGCTTCCTGTAAGTAAAGGGTTACTACCATTTTTCTAAATATCATAGTTTTTAAAGTTTATTTGATTAAAAATTAATTTTTAAAAAAAAAATCTAATGAATTTGCTTATAAGAAATTACACGCTGTTTCACATAGGCTTTATTGTAATATCGTGATTGGTTTGGTTTGTCTCTCACGGTTATCTTGTGCAAACGAAGGTTAAGTAGACCGGGATCTACAGTTTAAAATGAATTCCGAACTACTCACAAAACATCCATGCCACTGACAGGATTCGAACCGGAAGCCTGTGATACCAAAGGCCAGAGTTCTAGCCACTTGAGCACCAGGCCAAAGTCGGTTGTTATATCTTGAGGACAACTTTTGCTACAATGGATCTGTACCAGATACAATGTTATCCCTGTGCATCAAGAGGGAAAAAGGGCTGGCAATATTGAATGTTCATTTTTCCGCTACTACAATTTGGGGTGAATTTTCCTGGAATGTCATCTCGTATTTCATACTCTTTTCAACCACCTTCCCGTGTTCACTGGAAAACTTTCTGGCTTTATAATTTATTGTGTCAATTCCTGGTTTAGGCATGGAGACTTACAGTTTATCTTCAGATTTTCAAACAAATCATTCTTAAAAGGTAACGGAATTCATTATTAGCATACTGGTGGCCAATTGGTTAGAGCTATGGCCTATGGTACCACAGGTTTCATATTCGAATCCTGACGGTGGAATGGATATTTGTTAGTGGTTTGGAAACCAGGTTAAATTGTAGGTCGCGGTCTGTCGTACAAGATGCGACGCGGTGCGTACAAGATGGCGCGGTCTGTCGTACGGTCCTGAAGATGGCCGTTGAGCAAAACCAAATCCAAAACACCTTATTGTCACCAGAATCAAATAAGAAATATTAATATTTGCCTTTATATAGATTTTATGTTAAGGTTTATATCATTTAAATTAGCAGTATTTGTATGAATCTATAATAATTTCATAATAAAATTTTTTTTCTTAGCAAAAGTAAACTTTTTTTCTGAGATAACCGACAGAAGACGCTCAACCTGCAAAAAAAAAAAAAAAAAAAAAAAAAAACATGTTTTTTACATAACAATTTCCTATAAACGCCAGGGTTAGTTTGGGGTTTCATGAATTTAAATTTGCTTTGTCCAGTACAAAAAAAAAGTCCTCTTTGTGGGAGGATATAAAATAATGGCAAAAGAAGCGTATATTGTAAAATACTTTCCACTTAAAACGGGGAAGCAGCAGAATTCTTTTCTTTTTTTATCCGCAAAAAAGAAAAAGGAGATTATAATAACGAAAAATTGATTAATCCGAAGGAAAATATTTCTTTAAGTTGAACAAAGAGAAGCTGATAAGGCCTTCTTTGGAAAGAGAAAATAAATCTTTTTCTTTTTTTTTGACGGAACAATTTTACTTTTATTTTCAGCCGTTCAGTAATCCTATGAAATAACAGCCTTACAACATTCTGAGTTTTATATAACAACTAACTTAATGTTACGTATCGCAAAGCTTCCTGAAGTAAAGGGCTACTATTTTTTTTCATAAACATCCTACTTTTTAAAGTTTATTTGATTTAAAAATGGATTCTTTTAAAAAATTTAGTGAATTTGCTTGTAGGAAATTACATGTTGTTTCCCCATAATCTTTATTGTAATATCTTGGTTGGTTTGGCCCATCGCTCTACGGTCATCTTGTGCACACGAAGGCTAAACAGATCGGGATATACAGTTTAAAAAGTGAATTCGAACTACTCACAAACATACTGGCCACTGATAGGATTCAAACCTGAAGCCTGTGATACCAAAGGCCAGAGCGCTTGCCACTTTGCCAGCAGGCCGGTTGTAATATATTGATGACAATTTTTGCTAGAATGGATCTGTACCAGATAGAATGTTATCCCTGTGCATCAAGAGCGGAATTGCTGGTAATACGGCTTTTCATTTTTCCGTTACCTCAATTTGGGGTAAGTTTTCCTGAAATGTGATCTGGAGTTTCATACTCTTTCAACCACTGTTCCTGGAAAACTTTCTGGTTTTATAATTTATTGTGTCAACTCTTGGTTTAGGCACAAGACTTACAGTTTATCATCAGATTTTCAAACCAATCATTCTTAAATGGTAGCTGAACTCATTATTAGCGTCCTGGTGGCCACTTATGTAGAGCTATGACCTTTGGTACCACAGGTTTCAGGTTCAAATCCTAGCAGTGGCATGGATGTTTGTTAGTGGTGCGGAATCCAAGTTAAATTGTTGGTCCCAGTCTGTTTAGCCCTTGTGTGCACAAAATGACCATAGGTTCGTATCTTGTCGTCGGTGGCATGGATGTTTGTCAGCGGTTCGAATCCAAGTTAAAATGTATGTCCTAGTCTGTTTAGCACTAGTGTGCAGAAGATCATCGTAGATCGACTAACCAAACCCTACACCAAAACCGTATAATCACGGAAATGAATAAGCGAAATATTAATTTTTGCCATTTTTATAGATCAGAAATCCATATTATTTTTATTGGATGTTTCATTTTAAGGATTATATAAGATTTTGAATGAAGCTATAAAAATTTCATAATAAAATTTTTTTTCTAAGCAAAATTAAACTTTTTTATTAAGATAAACGACAAAAGACGCTCAACTTGCAAAAAAACCCATGTTTTTTATATAACAATTTCCTATAAACACCAGGGTTAGTTTGGGGTTTCATGAATTTAAATTTCCTTTGTCCAGTGCAAAATAAACCCCTCTTCTTTGTGGGAGGATATAAAAGTAATGGCAAGAGAAACGTATACTGTAAAAGACTTTCCACTTAAAACGGGGAAGCAGCAGAATTCTTTTTTTTTTTTATCCACAAAAGAAAAGGAGATTATAATAACAAAAAAATTGGTTAATCCGAAGGAAAATATTTCTTTAAGTTGAACAAAGAGAAGCTGATAAGGCCTTCTTTGGAAAGAGAAAATAAACCCTTTATTTTTTTGTTTTGGAAGGAAGGATTTTTACTTTTTTATATTTAGCCGTTCAGTAATCCTATGAAATAACAGTCAAACAACATTCTGGGTTTTATATGACAACTAACTTAATGTTTGGTATAGCAAAGCTGCGTGGAAGTAAAGGGTTAGTATAATTTTTCATAAATATCATAATCTTTTAAATTTATTTGATAAAAATTGATTCTTAAAAAAATATGAATTTAATAATGGAAAATTACATATTGTTTCCCCATAGGCTTTATTGTAGTATCTTGGTTAGTTTAGTTTTTCGCTTTACGGTCATCTTGTGCACACGAAGGTTTAGCAGACCGAGACCTACAGTTTAAAGTGAATTCCGAACCACTTACAAGCATCCTTGCCCCCGATAGGATTCAAACCTGAAGCCTATGATACCAAAGGGTACAGCGTAAGCCAATTGGCCACCAGGTCGGTTGTAATATCTTGAGGACAATTTTTGCTACAATGGATCTGTACCAGACACAATGTTATCCATGTACATCAAGAGGGGAAGGACTGGTTATATTGCATTTTCATTTTTCCACTACCACAATTTGGGTAAGTTTTCCTGGAATGTTACCTGGAGCTTCATACTCTTTCAACCAGTATTCACTGGATCACTTTCTGGTTTTATAATTTATTGTGTCAACTCTTGGTTTAAGCACGGAGACTTACAGTTTATCATCAGATTTTCAAACCAATCATTCTTAAATGGTAGCTGAACTCATTATGAGCGTCCTGGTGGCCAATTAGTTAGAGTTATGGCCTTTGGTACCACAGGTTTCAGGTTCAAATCTTGGCAGGGGCATGCATGTTTGTTAATGGTTCGGAATCCAATTTACATTATTGTTCCCGGTCTGTTTAGCCCTCCTGTGGCCGAAATGACCATAGGTTCGTATCTTGTCGTTGGTGGCATGCATGTCAGGTAGTGGTTCGGAATCCACGTTAAATTTTAGGTCCCGGTCTGTTTAACCCTCGTGTGCATAAGATGACTATAGGTTCGTATCCTGGGGACGGTGGCTTGGAATTTTGTTAGTGCTTAGGAATCCACGTTAAAATGTAGGCCCCAGTTTGTTTAGCTCTCGTGTGCACAAGATGACACGTAGAGCGACAAACCAAACCCCAAAACCGTATATACACCAGCATAACCAGAATAACGAAATATTAATTTTTGCCATTTATATAGATCAGGAATCAATATTATTCTATTGGATGTTTCATTTTAAGGATTATATCATAAGATTTTGTATGAATCTATAATAAAATTTTTTTAAGCAAAATTAAATTTTTTTTCCTAAGTTGAACGACAAAAAGACGCTCAACCTGCACAAAAAAAAAACCCCATGTTTTTTATATACAATTTCCTATATACACCAGGGTTAGTTTGGGGATTTATGAATTTAAATTTCCTTTGTCCAGTACAAAATAAACCGCTTCTTTTTGTGGGATGATATAAAAGTAATGGCAAGAGAAACGTATACTGTAAAAGACTTTCCACTTAAAACGGGGAAGCAGCAGAATTCTTTCTTTTTTTTTTATCCACAAAAGAAAAGAAGATTATAATAACGAAAAAATTGGTTAATCCGAAGGAAAATATTTCTTTACGTTGAATAAAGAGAAGCTGATAAGGCCTTCTTTGGAAAGAGAAAATAAAACTTTCTTTTTTTTTCAGACGGAAGAATTTTTATTTTTTTAATTTTTAGCCGTTCAGTAATCCTACGAAATAGCAGCCAAACAACATTCTGAGTTTTATATAACAACTAACTTAATGTTACGTATCGCTAAGCTTTCCTCAAGTAAAGGGTTACTACTATTTTTCATTAACATCATCGTTTATAAAATTTATTTCATTAAAAATGTATTCTTTTAGAAAAATAATGAATTTACTAATAGAAAATTACATGTTGTTTCCCATAGGCTTTATTGTAATATCTTGGCCGGTTTGGTTTGTCACTCTACGGTCATCTTATGCACACGAAGGGTAAACTGACCGAGATCAACAGTTTAATCCTGGCAGTGGCATGGATGTTTGTTAGTGGTTCGGAATCCACGTTAAATTGTAGTTCTCGGTCAGTTTACCCTTCGGTTCTATATGACTATAGGTTCGTATCTTGGTGGCGGTGGCATTGATGTTTGTGAGTGGTTCGAATCCACGTTAAATTGTAGGTCCCAATCTGTTTAGCCCTCGTGTGCACAAGATGACCGTAGACCGACAAACCAAACAAAACGCTAAAACCGTAAAATCACCAGAATTAAATAACGAAATATTAATTTTTGCCATTGATATAGACCAAGAATCATATCATTTAAACTAGAAGCCTTTTGCATGATATAATAATTTCATAATAAATCATAATATCGTTTTTTTTCCAAGCAAAATTAAACTTTTTTTACTAAAATGAACGACAAAAGACGCTCAACCTGCACAAAACGTAATATAACAATTTCCTATAAGCATCAGGGTTAGTTTGGGGTTTCATGAATTTAAATTTTCTTTGTCCAGTACAAAAAAACAACCCTTCTTTGTGGGAGAACTTATATTGTAAAAGACTTTCCACTTAAAACGGGGAAACAGCAGAATTCTTTCTTTTTTTTTTTATCCACAAAAAAGAAAAGAAGATTATAATAACGAAAAAAATTGGTTAATCCGAAGGAAAATATTTCTTTAAGTTGAACAAAGAGAAGCTGATAAGGCCTTCTTTGGAAAGAGAAAATAAACCTTTTTCTTTTTTTTTGACGGAAGAACTTTTTACTTTTTTTTTTTTAGCCGTTCAGTAACCTATGAAATAACATCCAAACAACATTCTGGGTTTTATATAACAACTAAGTTAATGTTACGTATCGCAAAGCTTCCTGGAAGTAAAGGGTTACTACTATTTTTTATAAACATCTTAGTTTTTAAAGTTTATTTGATTTAAAATGGATTCTTTAAAACAATTTAATGAATTTACTTATAGGAAATTATATGTTGTTTCCCATAGGCATTATTGTAATATCTTGGTTAGTTTGGTTTGTCGCTCTACGGTCATGTTGTGCACGCGAAGGTTAAGCAGACCGGAACCTACAGTTTAAAGTGAATTCCGAACCACTCACAAACATCCATACCACCGTTAGGATTCAAACCTGAGGCCTATGATACCAAAGGCTGCAGCGCTAGCCACTTGACCACCAGGACGGCTGTAATATCTTGAGGACAATTTTTGCTACAATGAATCTGTATCAGATACAATGTTATCCCTGTGCATCAAGAAGGGAAAGGGCTGGTTATATTGCATTTTTATTTTTCCGCTACCACAATTTGGGGGTAAGTTTTCCTGGAATGTCATCTGTCTGAGTTTCATGCTCTTTGACTACTGTTCACTGGAAAACGTTCTGGTTTTATAATTTATTGTGTCAAATCATGGTTTAGACACGAAACTTATAGTTTATCATCATATTTTCAAACCAAACATTCTTAAACGGTAACTGAACTCATTATTAGCGGCCTGGTGTCCAATTGGCTAGCGTTCTAGCCTTTGGTACCACAGGCTTCAGATTGAAATCCTGACAGTGGCATGGATGTTTGTGAGTGGCTCGGAATCCAAGTTAAATTTTTGTTCCCGGTCTGTTAAGCACTCGTGTGCATAAGATGACTATAGGTTCGTATCTTGGTGGTGGTGGCAGGAATGTTTGTCAGTGGTTCGGAATCCCCGTTAAATTGTAGGTCCCGGTCTGTTTAGCCTTCGTGTGCACAAGATGATCGTAGAACGACAAACCAAACCCCAAAACCATATAGTCACACGAATCAAATACGAAATATTAATTTGTGCCATTTATATAGATAGAGAATCATTCTTACTTTATTGGTTTTTTTTTATTTTATAAGCATTATATCATTTAATTTATAAACCTTTGTATGAATCTATAATAATTTCGTAATAAAATTTTTTTTTCTAAGCAAAATTAAACTTTTTTTCCTAAGATGAATGACAAAAGACGCTCAACTTGCACAAAAAAAGCCCATGTTTTTTACATAATAATTTCCTATAAACACCGGGGTTAGTTTGGGGTTTCATGAATTTAAATTTCCTTTGTCCAATACAAAAAAAAATCCCTTCTTTGTGGGAGGATATAAAAATAATGGCAAAAGAAGAAACGTATATTGTAAAAGACTTTCCACTTAAAACGAGGATGCAGAGTTCTTTTTTATCCACAAAAGAAAAGAGATTATAATAACGAAAAAATTGGTTAATCCGAAGGAAAATATTTCTTTAAGTTGAACAAAGAGAAGCTGATAAGGCCTTCTTTGGAAAGAGAAAATAAACCTTTTCTTTTTTTTTGGACGGAAGAACTTTTACTTTTTTATTTTTAGCCGTTCAGTAATCCTATGAAATAACATCCAAACAACATTCAGGGTTTTATATAACAACTAAGTTAATGTTTCGTATCGCAAAGCTTCCTGGAAGTAAAGGGTTACTATTATTTTTCATAAACATCATCGTTTTTAAAGTTTATTTGATTAAAAAATGGAATTATTTTGATTAAAAAAATGAAATTTAATGAATTTACTTAAAGAAATTACATGTTTTTCTCCATAGGCGTTGTTATAACATCTTGAGGACAATTTTTGCTACAATTGATGTGTACCAAATACCAAATACAATGTTACGCAAGTGCACCAAGATTGGTTTGTCGCTCTACGGCACACTTCAGGCTAATTAGACCGGGACATACAGTTAAACGTTGATTCCAAACCACTCATAAACATCCATGCTACCGCCGGGATTCGAACCTGAAGCCTGTGGTATCGAAGACCAGAGCACTAGTTCATTGCCTTCAGGATGCAGTGTACCAAGAGGGGAAAGATGGCTATATTGCATTTTCATTTTTCCTTTATCACTATTTGGGGAGAATTTTCCTGGAGTTTCATACTCTTTCAACAACCTTCTCGTGTTCACTGGAAAACTTTCTGGCTTTACAATTTATTATTCCCACTCCTGGTTTAGACATGGTGACGTACGGTTCATCATCAAGGTTTCAAACCAAGCATTCTTAATGGTAACTCAACTCATAATTATTCAGACTACTTCGGTTAACATGAATTTACATTAACAAGTTGATTTTCAAAAATAATGTAAAATTGTTGTTCATGTCCCACATGGTAGACCACAAGAATATCAAGACCCCTTGTGGTCTCTTGGAAGAAGCGAAAGGGGGGGTATTGTGATAGAGCACCCGTAAGTAGAAGTCTGATTTGGCTCCGTGATGCTGACTTTTATGGGGTAGGGTTGTCAACACTACGCTCAACAGTCATATTAGACCGGGACCTACGACTTAAAGCTGATTCCAAACCACTACAAACATCCATGGTTCTCCAGGACTCGTAAAGGCGAAACCTGCCCCCTATATCGAAAAGACTCACCATGGGGGGTAGGTTTCGGAAAGACTCGACCTTCTCCCTCCCCCTTCCGGAAAGAAATATATTTGTTTAAATATTTCTGGCCGTAGCGCAATATTTATACAAAAATGCATGATTTTCTATCTTTAAATTTATTCCTCAAAATATCGTTTGTAAATACAGTTTGGAACAGAAGGATGTACTGTGGTATCTTCTGAAGATCTAATTTAATTTATGCATCAATAAGTCCGGGACTGACTATTAAAACAAGTAATATAAAAAAAAATTTTTAAACTCAATGCCTACTTTTTTCACTATATTGTAGAAAGTCATTTATAAATAATTTTCATTCATTTTTTAAAGTTTATCTGGTGCCATCTATTGGTAAATATATGCAACTTACATCTAAAAAAACTAAAATTAATTAATTAAATTTAATTACTGAATTAATATTTAAAAAAAAATGTACTAACATCAAGTGTCATCCACTAGAAGTTCAAAAAAATGTATTTGAACTTGAGTGGAGGAATAAAAAAAAGTGTTTTATGAACGATTGAAAATTTGAACAAGATGCATATAGGGAGAATGTGAGCTAATAGATGGAATTGAAAAACAAATTTTTAGGAAAATTTCTTTATTTATCAACATGCCTCCTATATAAGCTATACATTGTCATTCCTACCCAGTTTTTAAAACTTTTCTATGTCCGTGTAGAACGATTTATCTTGATTCAAAATTGGCGTTAGCTTCAGTAATCATTTCTACATTGGAGCCAAAATATTTTCCCTCTCTTTGAAGTTTACCAACAGCCAATATCTCTGGGGGAGGGGGCAAATCTGGAGAATAAGGTAGGTGCTTAATTCCTGCAATACTGCCAAGGGAACCATCAACTTGTAACACGGTGCATTGTCTTGGTGAATGTGAAATTTTTCTTCTTCAAACGGAATTTTGGTACCGTAGGCTTCAGGGTTAAACCTTGGCGGTGGCATGGAAGTTTGTGAGTGGTTCGGAATCCACGTTAAATTGTAGGTCCCGGTCTAATTAGCCTAAAATGTGTAAAAATGACCATAGAGCGATAAACCAAACCAAACCATGTCTCCAAATGAAACCATTTATTTGCGATTTTTGACTTTAAACGCTACAATAACGCTATTGATAATTTTTCCATTTCAAGGTAGTAGATGAATATTATGCGATGCACGTCCCACAATATGGTGGCCATAATCTTTCCTGCTGACTGTTGCGTCTTTGGTCGCGTCTCACGGTTTTCATCGACTGTTTTCCATTCAGCTGAGTCCCGATTTTATTCCGGAGTGTCATGGTGGATTCATGTTTTATCCATTGGCACATATTGATGCAAAAATACCTGTTTATTTCGCGAAACACTACCGAACAGTGCTCTAGATCATCGACGTATTGCTGTTCTTGCTCCATTGTGAGAGTTTGCGGTACCAACTTGGAAAAAAGGTTTTCATGCCCAAACGTGTTGTTGTTTCTTATCCCACTTGGCTGGCCAAACCCACGAGCCCATACGTACTCATGATTGATGGGGAAGGAAGCAGCTTCTGTTGTAAATGGAGCACCCGTAGGTAGAAGTCTGACTTTGCTCCGTGACGCTCTTACAGTCATAGGAGACCGGGACCTACGGCTTAAAGTGGATTCCGAACCACTACAAACATCCATGGCACCGCCGGGATTCGAACTCGAAACCTGTGGCACCGAACGCCAGAGCGCCAGACACTCGGCCATTCAGGTCCCTAATTTGTGAATGCCATGTGGCTCCGTGACACGTCATAGGTGGCTTAAAGTTTCCAACCACTACAAACATCCATGACACCGCCGGGATCGTCACCTGTGGCACCGAGCGCCAGAGCGCCAGTCACTCGGCCATTCAGTAATAATTTGTGAATGCCAACGGCGCCCCATGTGGTCACCCACCCAAGTACTGACCGCGCCCAATGATGCTTGACTTCGGTGATCTAACGAGAACCGATATATTCAGCATGATATGGCCGTTGGCTAATGCCCAAACGTTCATGGAATATAGTATAAAAATTACCATATGGTATCTTCGGGAAGTCAGTTACTTCACTTAGCGATTGTATATCCCGATTTTGAGGAGTTTTTTAAAAATATTTTTGGAGAAACACCCTAATTTAGAGGACCAGTGAGTTCAGCACCATTTTTGTCTGCACGTCTGCATTTGAAATCAGCATACCACCGTCAAATGGTTATTTTTGACTGGTTGGATAACAATTTTCGAGTCATTGTTGAACTTGAATAGTATTTTTCCATTTAAAAGAGATTATCAACACACGAAATTCAGTTTTTTTCATTATTTTGAAAATTACAAAAATAATGTACATTGTAGTTTGACAACAAATGATCGAAATGTTATGAAATTATTAATATTTCAAACAAAAAATACCAAGCGAATTTATTTATCAATGAAAATATTATTCAAAATAATATATTATTATTGCAGTAGAAAAATTATAAAAGTTTTTGGTAATAAATAGCTTAATTGTTTAATTGTGCAATTATTAATTTTTAAAGAATTATTTGAACTGATATTTTTTTAATCAATCAATTTGGAATATTTGCTATAAGAAAGAAGAAAAACGTAAGCTTTTAACTAATTAAACACTAATTATTTAGCATATGTTTAGTAATTACAAAAGTTGTTAGCAATTACACAATCGCAAAACTTTAAGCTATTTAACATTAAATAAATTTTTTATTTTATTTTTATGTATTTGTAATAAAAAATAAAATAAATTTTTTTGGAAACTCAAATATCGTTTTTTAATAATAGCAATTCACTTTAATGAAATTCTCTCGTATCAATTACGAAAAAAAAAAAAAAACCCACTCAAAAAATATCTTTTCTTATCATTCTCAATAAAATGAACAGTATTCGGTACTTCATTACCGTTTAAAAAAAAAACTGATTTTTTTTCATTACTTTAAGCATAAATAATGAGATTCCAAAAAAAAAAAAAAAAAAAAAGTCGAATAATTATCTGTGCCTTAATATGAAGAAAATTTTTAAAGGAAAAATACTTATATTATAGTTATAAAAAAAAAAAAAAAATTTGTTAACTTTGATTGGAAATACTGAAATAAAAAAAAAATGGCTGCCGAATTCGTGAAACAAAAAGCTAGCAAAGAACAATAAAAGATTTTGAGTTGCTTTTTTTTTTTTTAAACAGAAGCGAAAATCATTTGCAATTCAGTTCTTTTCGCGTTTGAATATTAGAAAAAAAACGATTTGAAGTTCCCAAAACCTTCTTGGAAGAATAGTGGAAAAAAGTAAGAATAGATTTGTTTGTGTTAATAATGTGTTATGCATTTGGGGATTAGCATTCCTGAATATTTTCTTTTAAAAAAAAAAACTAAACTTTGGAAAAGAAAAACACAGCGTTTTCTAATTTATGTCATTATTTCAATTAGAGATAGCAGCTTAAGCCAGAAGATTATGTAAAATAAGCTATTGCAAACTTAAAAAGCTAATTGTTTTTATCTTTTGTTCTTAAAACAACAAAATTAATCCGACAGAATGGTTTTTCTTAATCTCTTTTCAATGTTTATTTATTTTATTCTTATGTTACTTTCTTCTGGGTAATGAATTTAAAATATGCTGTTAAAAAATGCTTTGCTGAAAGTATGGAATAGCCATTTTAGAATTTTTTCAACTTTTAAGAATCATTTTATTTGTTCAATATGTTTATTTTATCATTCATTTTAACTGCAGAATACTTTTTTATTTAAGCATAAATTTTTTTACAATTCCAAAAAATACATGCCGGGACTTAAAGCATTCAAAATTCAGGTATTTAAATTAAGCTTCGTCATAAAATAATTGTATGCATTTTCGGGGGCCGATGGTCGAATAACTCGACTCTCTGGCTGCTCGGAGCCCACAAGTTTCAGGTTCGAGTTTTAAATATAAATAAATATTTAAAAATATAAAATCATCTTTTATAAAATATAAAATCATCAACATCATCATCACTCAAAAAGCCCATGGTGGATGTCAAAAGCATAAATCTGCCTGCTGGCAAAATTTCGAACCAGAGATGTTTTCTTTTTACAGGATAGGTTATCAGCCCAACGCTTTTTACACCATGCTCAGACCGAACTACGGGTTAAAATTGATTACGATCGACTACAAACACCCATGGCACCTCCGGGACTCGAACCTGAAACATGTGACATTGAGTGTCAGAATAAATAAAAAGCTTTTTATAAGTTAGCTATAAGTTTCTATCTAATTAAAGCGTTAATTATTTAGCATAAAGTTTTATAATTATAAAAATTGTTATCAATTACACAATGGCAAAATATCTAAAAGCTATTTAACAATAAATAAATTTTTATTTTATACATGCCTGTAAAAAACGACCATATAATTTTTTGGAAACTCAAATATCGTTTTTTAATAATAGCAATTCTTGTGAAATTCGTATCAATTACGAAAAAAAAAAAAAGAAAAAAAAAACCCTCAATAAAATATCTTTTTCTCATCATTCTCAACAATAAAATGAACAGAGGTATTCGGTACTTCATTATAATTTAAAAAATAAAACTCATTTTCATTACTTTAAGCATAAATAATGAGATTCAAAAAAAAAATAATAAAATAAAAAAAGTCGAATAATATCTGTGCCTTAATATGAAGAAAATTTTTTAAAGGAAAAATCTCTATTATAGTTATAAAAAAAGAAAAAAATTTAATTTGTTAACTTTTGATTGGAAATACTAGGAAATAAAAAAAATGGCTGCCGAATTCGTGAAACAAAGCTAGCAAGAAACAATAAAAGATTTTGAGTTGTTTTTTTTTGAAAACAGAAGCGAAAATCATTTGCAATTCAGTTCTTTTCGCGTTTGAATATTAGAAAAAAATAATTCGAGTTCCCAAAACCTTCCAGGAAAAATAGTGGAAAAAAAAAAAATGAATAGATTTGTTTGTGTTAATAATGTGTTGTTATGCATTTGGGGATTAACATTCTGGATATTTTCTTTTAAAAAAAGCTAAATTTTGGAAAAAACACAGCGTTTTCTAATTTATGTTATTTCAATTAGAGATAGCAGCTTAAGCCGGAAGATTATGTAAATAAGCTATTGAAAACTTAAAAAGCTAATTGTTTTTATCTTTTGTTTATTAAAACTTTCTAAACTCTATAGAAAAATGAACTCAGACGGAATGATTTTTCTAAATCTCTTTTTCAATGTTTGTAGTTTATTTTATTCTTGTGTTACTTTTCTTCTGGGTAATGAATTTAAAATACGCTGTTAAAAAATGCTTTGCTGGTATGGGAATAATATGTTTGCTAGAATTTTTCAACTTTTGAGAATCATTTTATTTTGTTCAATATGTTTATTTTATCATTCATTTTACCACCTTAACTGCAGAATACTTTTTTATTTAAGCATAAATTGCTTTTACAGATTCCAAACATTCAATACTGGGACTTAAAGCATTTCAAGATTGGTGGTATTTGAAAATATAACATACTGTTTTATATATGAC
>BPLR01019047.1:0-204724 GCA_021605095.1 Caerostris extrusa | reverse complement strand
ATTAATAAATTAGATAGGTATATTTTCTAAAGAAATTTTTAAATCTGTAAATATAAAATAAAAATGAAAGAAACATTAATTTAAACATTTTAATAGAAATTAACAATAAAAAATTTAATGAAAAATTACAATGTTTGGATAATTAGATTTTACTAAATATTTTTAAAAGTGGCAAATTCAAACTTAAAAATATTATAAATATGCACAATAGTTTAAAAGAATGTTTTCTTTTCTTTAAAATATGAATATATTTAAAAATAAAAATTATTATTCTATTTATAGTTGAATCGAATAAAAGAAGTTTTCACAAAGGGGAAGAATCACTCAGTCCATCGCTAAAGACAAATTCATTTTGGTAAAATTAAGTAAATAATATCTTTGATTGAATATTCAGGAGATATTAATTAAGCGAGATTTCTATTTCAGAATAAATATAAATATATTACGCTATTTTATCTGTCGGAACCTTTGAAAATCACGATAAATACAAAAGGCAATGACATATAAGCGAGGTTTTAATGATTAATGTACAGAATAAAAAGGGATCATTTATGTCCAGAATGTATGAATTAATTTCACTTATAAATTACTATAGCGGCCAGTGCAGAGTGTTTTTCATTTACTTTTTAATTCCTATCAAAATAAATGAATCAGTAATGAATTCTAATAAAGCGCATTCTAATAAATAATTATTCTAAAATGAATACATTCCAATAAAACATTAAGAATTAATTCATTTCAAAAATCGTCCTTGAGGTTAAGCCACTGTTCAAGCAACTATGCTGTGAGTCATGCCAGAAGAATTTTCATGTTGAAGGAAACAAGGATTATTGTTGGCAATACTGGGACTGTATGGGTCCTAGATAAAATGTACAGTCCCGAACTAGCATTCTTATCTCAACTTTCCAGAATTGTTAAACTAAGTTCATCCAGAAATACGTAACTCCCAATAGTTATTCTTCCACCTTAGTACAACAAGCTTTTTGCCAATAGGGATCAAACGCGGAAAGAAAAGAATTGGACAGAAATTGAAAACAGAAAGAAACGATATTCACCATTCTACCCTCCCTATGCGCAAATATAAATAGTTATCCTATTTAATTTAGAAGACATGTATTATAATTTTGTGAATCATAAATGATGAAAAAAAATGATGGTATTTAAATAACCTCACTTAATCGTACCGTATTACATATTAGGATTCAATATATACAATATAATGAACTATTGAACATAATTATACAATATAAAACCTATTATATACTAAAAACATATTCACAACAATTATGTTAAACATAGTGACTCAATTTTCTTTTTTTTAATTACTCGACTTAAGTATCTATTTATATTATTAAAGAATGTATGTCAATATTCTCCAAAATCAGAGAGAATTGAAAGTAATTTCAACTCGCATGCATATATTTTTTGCAAACATTTTTTTTTTGACAAAACATACATGAAAAAAACCATAATTTTTAAGGAATTATTATTTTTAGATTTTCCTCATATGAACTAAAATCATTCTCATAATACTAATTAAATTTTAAAAATCTTAAAAAATGATATATTGAGATTACAATTTCATTTTTCTAAAAACAAGTGAAAAGCATTTCATCTTTCACCAAGGAAACGAATTGAGTACCTAGTTTGAAAAACTTGTGCTTTAAAAAAAAAAAGTGATTTTATTTTAATAATATCATATTTAATTTTTTAACATTTCAAAATACAAATATTCTCTCAGCCAATATCGATTGAAAACAAGTAACTTTATTTTAGCTTATAAAAATGTTATATAGCTGAAATATCTTCTATTATTTAAAGTGAAATTATTCAGATTTCAAACAATGTGAATTTATATTTATTTATTTTAGTTTTGAAACCGTACACTATTGATTAATTTAATGCACAAAAATTTTCACAGATTACACAAATAAAAATAAATACTCAAAACATGCTTAATATTAATCTACATTTTCATAATTATCTCAAAATTTATAAAATTAAAATCATAAAGTACAATCACTTTTGTTCAATGGTGGAAATAAATGAAATAACATAGAAAATGCATTGAAATATTTCTCTCTCCATAAACTGTTCTTTCAAAATGTCATAAAATGTATGAAAATTACTTGTTGTATTTAAATAGAATACAGAATAACATTTGCAGATGACATAAACATGACTACACAAAAACCATCTACAAAATATGTTATCCCAAAATCAATGTTTGAACAACAGTAAAGATGTGTTTTAGCGATTTGTATCAGAATTGAAATTAATCTGTGGCATGTATATTATAGTTGTATATGTCTTAAGATAAAAAAAAAAAAAAAAACATTTTGCTATTTCCTTTTGTTCTATTGAATTCCTCCAGAGGGCAGGTCCATTTGTCGTCGTCTGTATATGTGGTGTTATCTTTCCTTGTCTGTTAGGTAATGGCCAGGGGAAGATTTATTTTCACCAAAGTCAATATCCACGGAAGAATTCCTTGGGCAGCAAAAAAATCACTTCATTGAAATTAAAGTCTTTTCTGTAGATACCAAATATATCACAGTGTTTAATCTGACATTTGCATCCTTGTAGAGTTGAAAGATGGGATGATTTATCAATGATCCTGAAGCCTTTTTGTCGATCTTTTGTTCATCTTATATAATAACTACTACTGAGCTCAAAAAGTAAGACCAATTTTGTTTTTCAAAAACTCTTTATTAATTCTTCCAAATTTATTTCATCGCCTTCAAAGTAACATCGCCTTCAAGTGCACTTTTGCCAACGTTTTTTATCCAATCCTCAATTCATGCTAAAATCATTGGTCGGGATGGCTTTCAAAGAGTGCGCCGATTAAGGTTGAATCTCTTCAATCGACTCAAAATGGTGTCCCAGTAGTGGTCTTTTGTGTATAGGGAATATACAGATGTCGCACGGGGCTAAATCAAGTGAATACGGTGGTTGTGGAAGGATTGAGTTTCATTTTGCCGAAAAGGTCATGAAGAACCAATGCAATGTGAGCTGGCGTATAATAGTGATGGAAAAACCATGAGTTGTCTTTCCATGTATTTTTGAACGAAATTTAATTTCACTATCTTTAAATTAATTGATTTTAAATTTTTGATTTTCTAGAAATAATTTTTTTTTTTCTGCATTTATGCTATATTGTTCTTCAAATACTATTAAATTAAAATTAAAAAAAGGAAATTTCAATACATTACTTTATCTTCCAATTAAGGGTATTCTCAATCAACATTTAAATAAAATACTGTCTTGTTAGATATGCATTTCATATGTTTTAATTGTTTTGGAATATTTCTATATTTCTTAGAATTAATTTCTTCTCTCTGATGTTTATGATGAAATATCAGCAATTACTATAAAACTTAAATTTCAATATTTATTTTTCAACAATTAGTATTTGAATGAAGAAAAGCAATCTTTGAACAAATGTTTTTTGTTTCACTGTCTTTATTGATATATTTTTGAATAATTCCGTCTGATTGGTCTTACTATTAAAAATTTTCATGCTAATCATTAAACTCAGCCATGTTCATTTAGGGAAAGAAATTGTTATCGATTGCAAAGGATATCAATTTGACTTATTTGGACTTTTTTATTAACATAAAGATGCTGATTCTCTCATTTTCTTGATATTGATTAAAAATGCTCTAAAAAATCGCCTTTTGTTTTCTTTGTAGATGTTTAAATATATTAAAAAATTCTAAATATTCTAAATTGAAAAACAAAATTCTGCAGAAAATCTAACAAATAACTATATCTAAACATTTTTTTCATATTTAATGTTAATTATAAAGAAAAATAAGTTATCACAGTTAAAAAGAAATATAAATAGTTAAAGAATAAATACTTGATAATATTATAATATAATAAAACAGTTCTGAAATCAATTCCTTTAGATTTCAAGCTTTAAAACGAAAAGACATTTGAAGTTAATTAATTTAACAATTTTGCTTTAAAAAAGAACAGACATTTTGATGTGTATTAATTATAGATTGTTTCTTTTTGATTCACGTAAAATAATTATTTAATTTTTTTAATAATTGATTTTAATATTTTTATTACAATTCAGGTTGTATCTTTTGGTATATATATATATATAAAATATCTGTAAATAGTTTTTGTTAAGAATTGCTCTATTAATGGATAAGGATTAGTAAACTCTTTATCGAATGCATAAAAACCATGATTTCGTTACTTTGATAGAATAGACTATTGCTAATCATTTAGGAAACAAGTAGACTCAATAAGGAATAGGTAAAAATGCCTCGAATCTAGAATTAAATAACTCGTTCAGAGTTTTTCTTTTTGTCATGAAATCGTCTTTTTCACATGAAATGCAAAAAGGAGCAGGTACTATGATTGCCCCAGGGTAATTTTTTAATTCCTTTCGTTATTATGTTAAGGAACAAGTTGGGCACATTCAGCTGATGTTTATTATCATGACTATGCAACAAACATGAATCTTTTATTTTCAGGTTTTTCATTTAATTTGAAGTTGACCCATCTTCTACTATATATGAAACTGATGCACTTGTTTGGGGTTTTCTCTTGAATCTCTTGCATTTTTCTTTCAAAATATTTATCATAATCTTTCATTCATTCGTTACTTGTTAATAGTAAAGGAATAAATTATATCATTACGACGCAAGTGTTTCTTAGTAAAAATTTAATAACAATGATCCTAAATCGAATTTGCCCCAAATGCAGGAGGATGCGATATGAAGGCCTTTCAAAACTATAATCATTATTAAGCTTTATCCAGGCTACTCTACGGAGTGGACAGTTAAACTAGTCTTTTAAAATGCAATTTGAAACAAATACTTCCCATTTTCTGTGTTAAGGATTTAAATACAGTTCTATCTTACAGGAAGAAACGTGGGAATTCATATTTAGAAACTATCCATACAGATTTATCTAGCTTCTATAGCATAGATATCTGGATATCTGATTGTTTTGTTCTATTTGGTTTGACGGTCATGAATCCAGTTTCTTAAACTCAAATTTAGAGCTTTCAAACTGTTTTAAAGTCATATATCATGTAACATATAGTAATAATATTCAAATTTTATAACTAGTAGGTAGAATACAAAGTGTAGGGATATGAGTATCATATTCAGAATTACCCAGTGTACCTTGAAAGATGATGCAATACATTACTGTAATATAGTACTGCAATGCTTCTACATTTGAAACAGAACTTATAGGAACTTGATCATTAAAAAAAATGGCTAATTTTTTAACACTTCCTATTCTACCCCACGTAATAAATATGTTGTTTTGCGATATTTATTAAATAAAATATGTTCTGATATATAATGATATATTATGGAAATACCCTATTCGTGATACCTGAATAATAAGCAAGATATTTGTAGGTCTTATTTCATTATTTCTTTGATTGTATAATTCGTTTGTACAGTATCTTGCATCAGCTATTGACTATCCTAATTTTTCCTATATGATTTTCACACGCAGTTGTTTGTCTCTTAAATTTCACAAATTATCACACTAAAAATAATAAAAGTTTCACAAATCCTCCATTTATCATTCTTATCTTTTGCCACTATGGAAAAACATTAATAAATTGAAAAAGTGTTATTCTATACAAAGCGGTCAAAGTCAAAAAAGATTAAAAGACCAAAGTGTAAAAACACAAATGTAAATTGTTGCTCACTTTGAAAATTGTTATTTATCAGTGGCAGATGAAATGGTCTTATATAATTTACTTCTATAACGACAGTTATGGAGTAGATTCAGCGTTTTCCAAAATGTGCATCTGCAATTAATCCATATCTCCCTTCTCCAACAATGAACATTCTCAAAGATTCCCCATTATTTTATACTATTCCATTTGGTTTCACCCCAATTCAACTTCTTTGGAACAATAATTAGACTTTTCGGAATGCGATTTATTATACTTGCACCCAGCATAATAACTGTAAGTTACTTTTCAATTCAATTTGCTTAATTGAAGTACTTTTTAGCAGCTATTAACCAATTGGTAATGAATTATAGTTCTCCTGGTAATGAAATGAACTTTTTAACATGTCATTCAATATGTTCCTTGTTTTTATGCATAAAAAACAATTTCTTCATCAAAGAAGTATAAAAATTGTTTTTGTTTAATGCCTCACTTACAATTTGCAGACTTAAATTGAATTTAATGTTAAAAAAAATAAATTAATTCTTACAGGACATGGACTTGGTAATAAAGACAAAATAAAAAAAAAAAATGTAAGCAAGAAAAGATCAAAGGCATTATGATGTCTTTTTTTCTTTGAATTTCCAATGGACATCCTAAATTAATTAAATTCTTAAGGATTTAATGTAGTTAAAAAACAAACATCGAGGGAATTCTAGGAAAAAGGAAAGAGAAAAAAAAAAGGCATGTAGTTAATTCCTAACAGTGCTAAAAGTTTTTTTATACATTTTATTAGAAAGTGATGATATAATTTATCTCAATAAATATAGCTAATTTTACAGCCCTTTTTTCTAATCTTTAAATAGGAATCTGATATGGAAAATTGTCAATTTACGTGTTTGATCACAATTTTTTATAATCATTTGGCAAACGCAAACAATCATTTGTAAATGTTTGGTATTATTTGTACATAACTTTTCCTCTACATTAAAAACGCAAGCACAAGCAGTAAACAGATGATAAACATCTTTTTGGATTTATTTTAATTGACCCGAAGCTTTCTGTTTTGCGTAGAAACTCGTTTCAAAATTTACAGGCGAAGCACAAACGATAGTCCCAATACCTATGTCGCATATGTAGACGATAAATGCATACGCTAGAAAGTCTATCCATTAAGCTCAAAGTATATCTATCATAATAGTGTCACATGTGTATTGTGATCATTTACGAAATCGAATAAAATATGGAATATTTCGAAATTCATTTAGACAATATAAACCATTGTTTCATAACGAAGTAGACTCTGACTTAGCAAAGTTGGTTTCCACCAGATATTATGGCCTCACATCGTAGAAAGTTAGCCAGTTGGAAGCCGTGTGATCTGAAGATTAGACTTCAGATACATTGATTCCTAGAATAGGGGATATTAGCATCAGTTGCTCATCAGCATTAAGAAAGAAGGCAAGGAAGGAAACACAGAATTATTATTATTTATTGTGATTTTTTCTATATAGTCAATAATTTATCTATGTTGTGCAACAAAACCATTCTTGCAATACGTTTATCATATTCTTACTAATCAAATACTTTCAAAATTCCCCTGATTGCATTGTAATATTTAAATAAGAATCTGAATTAAAAAAACACTAAAAATTAAACTTAAAAAAAAAAACAAGAAAGTATTAAGAAAAAAAATTGTTATTCTAAAGGAATAAGAAAATTAATTTCTTAAAAAATACTTCTGATAATACTCAGAGTGGTTTCCTTGAAAAAATTCAACGTACCGCATAAAAAAAAGAAAGTAAATAAATTACAAACAAATTTCATAATTAAAATTACATAGTTTTTTTTATGTGAAAATAAGTATCTGTAGAAAATCCTTATCAAAAGAAAACATTAAAATTCGTATTATCTCCTCATTCATTGTAAAGAAATGTACAAGCACATATTTTTTTAGTGACATAAAATTTCTTATGGTTGTCAAAATTACACGTTTTTTTTTTCTTTAGAAATAGTGTTTCGAATAAAAAACAGTACACACATATTTTCACTCACAAACTTCATAGATAAAGGGCTTACATTCTGTGATAAATGAATATAAATACACATGAATGACAAAAAAATCACAAAATAAATTATTTAGATCTTTCGCCCGGCGAAGTGCAGCAACTGTATGTTAAATGTTGGAAGTCTTCTGCAGGAATATTGACCAAAATATTGATAGACGTCCATAAAAAGCGTTGATGGTGCAGGATTTTGGGCACGAACAGACCTCTTGATGATGTCCACTATGGATTCACATAAATTTATATTTTGATTTTCATCCAGAATGTTCTTCAATCCAATAAAAGTTGTGGCCCGTGACATGGCATTGTCAAAATAAAAACATCGTTGTTTGGCATTCCATGAAATGGCGGCAAGAGATCTCAAATCAACATTATTATTTCCAGTCAATTTGTAAAAAAAAAATAAAAGCCTTTTTTTTTTCCTTACGGCAGCCACCACCAGCTTGAACAGTGTACCTTATGGTTGCCATTTATGAGATGGGTCTGCGCATACGTTGAACCTTCTTGTAGCTTTTACCAACTAATCGTACATTCAAACTTTGCCATTTTAATTATTTGCATATCATTCTTGACAGACCAACAAAGTTATATGCTCACGTGCAATTAATGTAATTTTTAACGAATGGGATCCATTTTTGTATTATCGATGTCGTTCTCAGTATAATAACTACCGTCATTATCAATAGACCCTTGGAAAGCCTTTCTCTGGGTGCTAGTTCTAACAACTGAAGTGTTTAGGAAGTGGACTGATTTTAACGTGCGGTTTTTGATATAAATTTGCTTTGAATATTAATCAATTAATTATTGAACATTTGTAATTCATCATTTTTGCAAAAACCACTTTCTTTTTTGTCCATGATGGATCTTAGGCCTGAAATTTTACTGCTGGGATAACCTGCATATCATCTGGGAAATAAAATAAATAACTTTGGAAATGGCATGAAAAATGCGTCTTGTATATAACTTCCCTTCAAAGTAATGAATATCTCCTCTCGTCTGGTAAAACTGGGAAATCACGTCTTTATGTAACTCTGTACAGTCATCAATCTTTATTCTGAGAAATGCGGTTTAACTGTCAAGTCAATACTGTAAATCATTTCAGATATTTCTATCCATCAGTTTTTCACTTATTTATTTACATGTTCCTGTGATATGAATAATCACAAAATAATTATTTTGATTTTGATTTCCCACTTCAAATAAAATGAAATGTTTTAAAAAATTCTAAATATTTAGATATACTTCTTTTCTGAAAAAATAGTTTTAATCATAGAAATATGGATATATTAAAAATTTAAATTTTTTATTGTTTTCATCCTAAAGACAGTTTGAATTATATCATTCTGTGGGGAAAATAAAGAGAAAAAAAAAAAATAAAATAAAATTTTATCAAATTTGTAAAAATAAATTAATTTTATTTTTCCTTTTAAGTATACAAAACATAATGTAAATGGTTACCATTTGTGAATGAAATTTTCGTTGATACCTTTCAAATAATGGCAAACTTATATTTAAAACAGAGATTTTGATAATCACGATTATTCAAACTATTACTGAATTTCATTTGATTTTAATCAAAATATTAATATGAACATTTTTAAAATTATATTATATTTTTGCTTTTCTTTTCTAAAAAAATTTTAAAAGAAATATATTAAATTTTTTAACATTTTTAATAGATCAAAATTCATTTATTAAAATTTTTGAAAATTTGAGTATGTTGGACAATTTATTACAATATCGTCAATTATGAATAAAATGATTATCAAACTAGTTTAAAAATTTTCTTGAATAACTTGACATGATTAGACGAATTCTCTTGACATCTGGGACATTAAGTCATTTAAACTAATGTCATCAATTAATTTTCAGAATTGTTAACTGGATAAATTCAATATTTTGATTTTCTTTATTTCATTTTATTTCATGTTCCTTATGAGTACTATTTCAGTAATGTTTAATTTCCCTTCAAATAATATTATTTTTAAAATTCTGGATGTTATTTCTTTTTTCTAAAAAAGCATTTTAAAAGAAATAAGTATATTAAAAAAAAAAATTTGTGTTTGTCAAAATGCTTGAATTATATCATTCTTTGGAGGACACGAAAAAATAAAATAAAATAAAATTTTGCTCACTTATGAAGAAAAATATAATTAATTATCTGTAACAAATTAATGAAATGCGTAATTTTTGAAGACATTTTTCGCTGATTTATCAAATAATGCAACACTGTCACTGAATATTTATAATCACGATTACTCAAACTATTACAGGTGAATTTGATTTTGGATAAAATAAATATGAACATTTTTAAAATTATATTAATTTTTTCTTCTTTTCTTTATTTATAAGAAATATATTAAATTTTTTTTTTAAATTTTATTAGATGAAATTATTCTATTAATGAATTTTGGAAAATTTTATATATTATTCGGGTGCATTATGAATAAAGTGATTATCAAACCAGTTTTAAAAATTTTCTGGGAACGACATGATTAGACGTTTTCAATAATCAACATTAAGTTAAAAAATAATGTTCTTTAATTTTCATAATTGTTTATGGATAAATTCAATATTTTCAATTTTCTTTATATTTTATTCTGACCTTATATTTTCCACAATTTTTAATATCGTTGTAGGATATATTATTTATTATATTCATTTGTTTCTTATTATTTTTCATTGAAATATCATAATACTTTTAAAATAATGCGGAGGCTATAACATCAGTATTTTCAGAAAAATTAACAAACAGTGCTATTTTTAAAAAATATTTTTCTAAGTAATATTTAAGAAACTACCGAATCGGGAAGGTAGTCTTAGATTCCTCTGACAACATAACACTGTCATCTGATTTGTAATTCGGTGTTGTCCGCAGTTGATTAATAGGTGAAGTATTAATGGATAAAAGAAAAATTTAAAAAAATGTACTTTTTTTTTTTTAAACTTGATGATGATTATCAATAATTATATTATATTATCTTCAGATAAATCATTAGCCAATAATATATATTATTCCGGGTGCATAAATATTGATTTTTTTTTGGAGATTGTTAATCAACAATAATAACAACACAATGGTTATTGAGACACTATATCTAATGCCGATTATATTTCATTTTTAATATTCAACAAGTTTGTATTTATCTTTACATAAATCATGGTCACTCCACAGCATGCACAAGACATTTCATATTATTTTATGTCACAAATTTTATGCCAGGGAGAAAATCACGTGGATCTTTCCCGAATAATATTACAAACGTGTAAAATAAAATCACTTTATTTTAAGTAAAACAATAGAAGTATTAAAGTAATAATACATGTATATTTCACATGATCATTAAACAGTAATAAAATATATTATGAGTACAGGATATTTAGAATTTTGTTATTTAAAACTTGATGATGAATGCAATAATATGGTATTATTTATCTTCAATAAAATTGTAATTTAATATAAACAATCGATTTTTTTTTCCATTGTTAATCATAATATTTTATAATGTTTTTAAAGTTTAATTCTAATGCGAGACACTAGATTTTATTTTGAACATTGAAAACATTGCAATCAGTTGCATAAATCATGAACAAGCGATGATGGGAAGACATTTCGAAGTAACTAATCCAAATTTGTATGTCTTATGGGAGAAAAGTCAGAAACCTCCCACCCCACGACCTGAGTATCAATGCAAGAAGCTTAAAGCACATTATCTCATTGACCATCAAATCTATACGCTTTTGACGAATTTACCTACTAATCCATTATGAGCTCTACTGCATTTAACTTCACGTTATTAAGATACAAGTCGAAACTTAGTTGCAATTCAAATTGAAATCAGTGAATATATAGAAAAAATGTCTCATCATTCTAGCTCATGGATACTTTCAATTAAGACCACGAGCTCTTAAGAGGTTCATGGAACTCTGGTTAAAATTATATGTTCTAATACATGTAAAATATTTATTCATATATAAGCGAAGCCGGAAGTCATTTACATATGATTAAAATGAAATAATTAAAAATTTATTTAAAAAACGTAAAGCTTTTTAGAAACGAAATTGAAATATGTCATCAAGTATTAAATAAATATAATTTCATTTATAGTATTTTTAATTAATAATCTAACATTTATAATTCAAAGTATTTTGAAATCCACATTTAAAAATAAATTTAATGCTCTGTAGCATTTTTATAGACGTATGTTAAAAACCATATTTTATGATTAAATGGAATGATAAAATTAAATATTTATTTATTTGCATGTTTTGCTATATGTCTTCAATTAATAGCAACTCGCATAACATCGAGCTTTAAAATAAATGAATTGATGGAATTTCAGACTACATGAGGATATTCAATTAGTAACTGAAAGTTGAGTACAACGTAATAAAATAAATTATAATATAGTATCTGATTCGAAAGTCGACATAGAATTCTGTAATATAAATCAGAAGCAAAAGAAACTCATTTCTTATTCTTGGCAATTCAATAGAATTATGATTAAGATTCTTGGAATTAATTGATTAAATGAAATCACATTTTCAGCAGACAGAATTTCACACGAATTCTTTCGCTAATAATAATATAATTTCCATCAAGCTGACCTGGTAATATGTTGCAAAAATTTGATATGGGATCAAAGTTTTATAATTAATTTACTTTATGTCTAATAATATGTTATGGTAAAGTTATTAATTCATGATTATTTCATTTATGAAGAATGTTTCCAGTATGAGATAAAACATAAACTTAAATTTATAAAATCATATTAGCTTATATACTTTAAACTTTAAAATTATAAATTAGTTCAATTTGTTTTAAACATTTTTCGTTTCATTTTTCTGTTACATTGAAGGAAGTGACAATTTACTACTTATTCTGGGATAATTAATGTTTGATTTTCACTAAAATTTAGCATGCTTCAAATTTTGAATTGAGATTCTTTGCATTTAAAAATGTCAATCTTTCATAGATTAATATTGGCTTCGGAAGGTTTTTCAAGTGTCTTTATAATGTAATCCTTCAGGAAATAGAACAGTGGAGAGAATTAACTACATCCCCACAGGAACAAAAGCTTCAGTCCCTGAAATGGAATCTTTGCAGGTAAGTAGGAAATGGGCTAAGAATGGAAAGAAGGAAAGAAGGTAAGTAAATGGCCCCTTTAATAAACGTGTTTTCTCTCATTTCCCTCTATGTTAAAAGCTTTTTAATAATTTGGTAAACCGGTTGGTCTGTTAATCCTTCATCCCACTGTTTTTACCATTTTGAAAGGAGCTGGTTTTTAATAAGACTTTCAAATCTGAAAGAAGACTTTTTACTTGAAATGGCTCGTCGTTAGATGTGTCTTGCATACCAACCTCATTTAATCTGTTTATTGAAGTAGAGAGAACAATTGAGTTGAAATTGAACAATCCCTTGAGTGGTTGTGTTCGAATTGCTTCCCATATGGCTATAAACACTGCTTGAAAAACGGTGTTTCATTATTGTTCAATTTACCATCCACTCTAAGATTGTACTCTTGGATCTGGAGCTTTTCATTGATTTGAAGGAAAGGAAAGAAGGATTTTTGTTTTCCTCTATATAGCTCTTTTGTATTGTTTTCCTCGTTTTTCTCGTTTTGGACACAAGGTGAATGAGGATTCTGCTTGCAATTTTAAGTGAAGGAGGTGAGGCCTGTGATTATCTGAAGAGCCGCTGTTTATGTGGTTCTGTATGTCCCAGTTATAGATAGAAAATGTGTTTCTTCTCATTTCTTTCAATATAGGTATTGGAAAAGGGCTCAGGCTGCTGCTCAGTGACTTTAGTTTTCTCTTTCAAATTATCGTCTTATGAAAGATTCGCCTGAATTCTTATTTTGTACTCAAGTGTTACTGGCACTCCTTTGTAACAAGCCACTTAGATTTGTTGCTCTTTTTTGCCTTATTTACTAATGTATAACTTATATCGCTTTGTTTCGCCCAATTATGTTTTTCGTCGATGTATACACCAAAATATTTAATGATTTTTTTGTCCTTTTATCGAAGTAACTTCCTCATTTTATGACGGACGCTCTTGAGAGCTTTGCCTTGTCGATATGTTTTTATAAATTTTTTTTTGTGTATCTTTGTATATTTTATGTGCTTTGGTTGTATATTTTATTCATGTCTGTTTTAATGATGTGTATATGAAGGACTCCAGCCCTCTCCGTATACGAGTCGATTCAGATCAAAGAAGGACCATTTCATGCGGAAACGGGTTGGAGAATATATGGGATATTTTGTGCGTTGTTTTAATTAGGTGGGACTTTTGAAAATTTCGAAATGTGGTTGGGCAAGACTGGAGAATTGCGTTACTGGCGGAGTGGAAGTTTGTTAAGATGTGGCCGCATGTGAAAAATATATATGATCACTTATTCAATGATGGGGTAAATTGAAAGTTTTGCAAATGTCAAAATGATAAGCCTTGTGTACACAGATGTTTGGTAGATGCCATTTGTACGGAAAGAAATTGGACTCTGATCTACGAAAAGGACTAGTTTTTTTTCGATCTGAGTAAGTGTCGGTATCACCAACAATAGAAAAACGTATAGGCCCATGGGTGAAATGAAAGAAGAACTTGGGATCTATTAACCAATGGAATGCAAAAGTTTTCAACATCTTTTCTTTTGCGCATTTTGAGTAAATTTCTAAAGACTAATAGGTTCTTTTTTCAGCGGAGAATCTATCTGGAAGTAGTCTGAGAAGGCTACATGAAGTATATGATAAATCATAGAATAACTTTCTAAAGTTTTTGTATTCGTACAGGAAGAATTTCAAACTCGAAGAGAATTTTCTAAGGCAGAAAGAGGTCTGTTGAAAAGTTTTAACGTAAAGTTAATACTTTTAAAAGTTTATCTCCTTTTATCTCAGTAAAAGTTTATCTCCGTAAGATCTGAGTTCAGAATTTAACTTAAACTTGTGCTGGCTTTCCCATTCAGCAGATTTATTATTTCTGAAATGATGCCAATTGTTGCAAATTATAGATCTCTTCGTTTTCCATGGTAAGTACGAGCTAAGCGAGATTGAGCTTCATCGTCTTCCAAGTGAAGTCCTTAAACTCAAATGTTTTATAATTATGCCCGAAAGTAGTGATTTTCATTAGTAGACCTTTTAATATCTTATCACTTAGTATCTTATTAGTAGACTCTTATCTCTTATTAGATACTCTTCGTCTAATTTCCTAAACTCAAATGTTTTATAATTATATTCGAAAATAGACAAAATGAAGAAAAAAAAAATTCAATGTAAAAAAAATTATAAATAAATAAACAAATAAAAACAGGAAAAAATACAAACACTTGCTGCCCAAGCAAATGTTCTATTGGCATTATTCTATCATGCACTATTGCGAGAGGAATAATCAAACAAGAAGCAAAATAATTTAAAGAAAATCATTCAAAAGCAACAAGAAATTCAGTTATCAATGGAGGTGAGTGCGGCTTCGAAAACAAGGGTTAGGGTCACTTGAAATTGGCTAAAATCTAAAATCAGGAGTGAGAGAAGGGAAAGACCCTAAAAATTATTTAACTGATTACCTAGGTTAAAAAAAAATAGAGTGGAGGCGTAATACTTCTCAACTCGGCACTCTTGGAAATACTTAACGACAAGAGCATGAAAAGTAAGACAAATTACTGATTATCGAAAAATCGTAGACGGATTTGTAGTAGGGAAAGGTGGAGGAGAACGGTGGAAAGGAAAAAATTTAAAATAAATATTTAAAACCGAAGCATGAAAAGCCCAAAAGTCGCAAAAAGAAGAATTTTATCAATTCAGAGAAAACCAAAAGCTAAAATGTTTGCACTAAGTAATTGATCAGCAGAAAATTACCGCAAGGAAGTTGAAAAAAAGAGGTAAATATAAGACACTAGAGAAAATTGAAAATAAATAAATAAATAAAACGGCTATGTAGTTAAAAACTAATGAACAGGAAGAAAAGATGTGAATAATTCAAAAGTAAGGAGGAGGCTGGAAAATCTTTAAGAATGATACAATTAAGAGGAAAACTAGAAAATCAAAAGAAAAGACAAAAAAACTCAAAAGGAAAGAGAACAAGTAAAAATTCCAAAAATTAAAAGCAAGAGGACACTACAAAGGAATAAAATGCATAACAATAGGTATCATTATTCAAAATAAAACATATTTTGCGAGGAAAGACTTACCCTAGTCATCTTCAACTCTGCAAAATACTTGAGATATTTTTTTTTTCAAACACAGCACTATAAGACAAAACAATGACAAGAATGGAGAAATTGGGAGGGAGAGAAAAAAACACATCTATACTGCGCGGAAGAGGAAACTGAATCAAATCTAATATAACAGACAAAAATTTTCCTTTTCAGTATTGTAATTTCACCAATGTCTAAAAGTCGATATAGATTAAAAATATATTGACCACTGTCACGGCTAAATTGATTTGTTGATGAATACAAATTCAGAAACTGTCTATTTAGTTCACTAACAGTAATTCCAAAAATGAATTTAAAAATAAATTATGTATTCTTTAAAAAAGTTATATGGATTAAATATTTTAGTAATGCTCGTATAAAAACAATAATGAAATATTTTAAACAATAGTTGAGGTAAAACAAACTTATATATGGGAACTAACACAATAATTTCAAACATTATCTACTGCATGAAGGTGAGCGAACGCAAAATAAATAAAACTTTTCAATTACTATGATCAACCCATATGCATATAACAGTCATATAACATGAAATGAGTTTGGAGTCATTTTGGTGTATTTTATGTTAAAGAATGCGAATTTCGCTATTACTGGAGGCATGTGTGTTTATTCTTCAATATGACTATACATAACATTTCCATGTAAGAAAAGTATAGACTATAATAACGCATTTTTTTTAATTTCTAAAGCAACAATTTACTGTCTAGACGGATATAATGGAAATTAAGTTCAGTACATTAAATGCCAATTTAGTTTCTTTTTTCTGATATAGTGCTCTAAATATGATGTATTTCACAATTGTATATATGAAATAAAAATAAACAATATAAGTAATGTCGTGATTCTCCATCATATCTCAAATTCAGTATAAGAAATAAATTCCAAATTTATAACAACAATCAAAAATAATTGAAAAGACATACATATAAAAATATTTAACTCATGTCTTTCATCAGTTAATTCATTGAGAGATTAGGCTCTGTTCCACAAGTAAATACTCATTTAATATGTATTGTGAATTAAAAATAAAATGCATACTTTACAATATACCTTACCTTACCTTATTCGTCGTATACCTGGGGGCGGGTCGAGTCACTTTCTTCGCGCTTATCTTACCTTATTATAAATAATACAATCTTTAAAAATACGTTACTTTTATAAATAATATACATTTACGTCGAAAGATTCTGAATATATTTTTAAATAGATATTGTAAATATATATATATATTTCTTTTATTTTACAAGAATCTTCACATATTTAATAATTATTTATGTGACATGCATGTCATACATATAAAAAATATTTTACACATAACACTTATATATCACACACAGTATCCATAGAAAATCAATTTATTTGTCAAAAATTGAGAGATGATTTGAATTGATTTATTTATTTGTCAAGATATCCTTATCTTTCTCTACAATTAATCACTCATTTAAAAGGAAATTTTAAAAAATAATAATATATATTACATCAAGAGATTATCTTGCATATCTAAAACCACTATGAGAATCTGTGCACTGAAATTGCAAAAATCTTCCAGATTTATTTCATAATTATTTAAACGACAGATATATCATATATCAAATGTTGATTTTCGTAGAACACTACCATCACACACCTTGTCAAAGAAAAAGCATTTTATTCTTCTAAGACATGAAAGTAGGGGATCTCTTCATGGTTCATAGATTACACGTAAACATTCTTTAAATTTTATATAAAAATAAAAATAAAAATATATTCATGCTCAGAGTGACCCTCCAGCCTATCTAAATCCAAATATGAGAAATAGATTTTAAAATCATGAGATCCTTCCTAGATATGATAATCATTTAAGCACTGTCAAAAAATTTATTTTTCTAAGACTAGAAAACAAGATTGGCTCACACTCACTGATTCCGCATGTAAACACTATGCGATCAATTAAATTTGAGGAACACTTATAGGAGTAGTAAGCTCCTCAAAAACCATTATCGAAAAGCCTTCTGCAATCAATAAAGATGCACCAGCTCAGCTAAATATCGATGGTTAGTATGGCGTAAATGATAATTTCAAGAAGGTTTTCAAACGTTCTTTGCAAAGAAATATGTTTCGTGAAAGAAATATGTTATATTTTTTTCTAATGGAAGTTTGGTTTTATATTGGTTTCCTACACCTGGACAATTTATAAAAATCTAATTTCCTTAAATGTTCACATAAACTGCTCAAACAATTAGAGGATAATGAGATTGGGTAATAAAACTGCAGATGAGAAAATAATTTGATGACTGATATATGATGCATTGGTGTTGCAAGATATGGGAAAAGAAGAAGAATCAACGAAACAGGAATAATTAAATTGAATCACCCAATTTAATAATAATACGATTAACAATAAATTAAATTAACCTCAAATTTAAACTGGCAATGCCCTTCTAATTGTTTGAGAAGTGTATTTGTTAATTTAAATATAAATTTTTAAAAAAAGAATTTAGTATAGATTTTATTAATAAATTATTTTTGATATTAATGTTATGCATAAAATAATGACTGAATTTCATGAATGATAAATATTGCATTTATTTCATAGAAATATCATTCACAGACTTGAATATATTGGATATCGGAATTATGAGATTTCGATTAAAGAACGACAGCCGAAGTCGAGTCGAGAAAGCTTCTATATCTTTGCCGTTTGATTAGCATGATAAATCTAAAAGCCGGAAATTAATTGCTTTGGTTTACAAGGCCTTGAAGAAACGCTAAAGGCTTGGTCTTGCGAATTGGCACCATTGGGTGTACTGAATTGCTATGATATAATATACAGATGTAGCAATATGTAATATTATCAATTTGAAAAAAAAAAAAACTGGTGTTCAATGAAGGGAGTCGAGTGAAGTTGCTAAGTAAGTTTTCTGTAAAAATATATATGATAGGGAAATATTTAATGGAGTGACATGCAGGTTAGTCGGGTAGAAATTTAAAAAAAAAAAAATTCCATTATTCATCAGAATATCTTGCTTAAAAACTTTTTAAGTCAGTGAATAGGGACTGAACAGATCTTTCTAATTACACAGATAAACCGTCAGTGATCAATTAAAGTGTGGCAGACAACCTTCCTCAAAGTCATTATCTATGATTTAATCGATAACGGTGTTCCAACACAAGAATATCAATGGAACAGCAACCGTAGTGCAAATGACCATATTGGAAAAAGGGAGAGAGGGCATAATTAATTAGGGTAAAGCAATTTTTGTTAGAGATGGATAGAAATTTACTTATATCTTCGAAACATTTTTAAAAATAATCAAACATCTTTATACTTTTGAAAATACATGTGAGGGTTATCTTATTTAATGAACAGTTTTTATCCATATGTTTATTAAGTCTCTTAAGTTATTTTGATTTGTTAAGGAAAAAAATGTTATGTCTCCAATTACTACTAAATAATAAAATGTCAACACCGAAAATGGAAGAAAATCATATTTTTTATGCAATCCTATGTTTATTGCTCAAACGTAAAATTAATAAAAGATTTTCTTGGAAGAAAAAGGTTATGCAGAAATTATTATAGTAAATTCGAATTTAACATGTCAAGGTGATAAAGAACTGAAGATATTGTTGTACTTCTGAAATCCTTTTCTAAGAAACGATTGGCTGATTTGTTTTTTATTTATGGAAATTTTAACCACAGTATAAAGTTGGTTTAACCCTTTTCATCTTGTGGCCTGAACAAGATACGGTCAGAGTCTCTGGACAATCACGCTGTTTTTGGTCTTCAGTGGTCTGGTCCATCCATCAGGAAAATGACTCCTCAGAGAGAATTTCTTATGAGAAACAATTTCTCTCTTCTGAGAAAAACAAGTAATATATAAAAAAAAGTCAATTCCTCCTTTTTTCACTATATTGCAGAAAGTCCTGTATAAATAATTTTTTATTCATTTTTTAAGTTTATCTGGCGCCATCTTTTGGTAGATACATGCAACTTAAATTTAAAGAAAACTAAAATTAATTAATTAAATTTAATTACTGAATTAATATTTGAAAACACTGTATTAACATCCAGTGTCATCCACTACAAGTTCAAAGAAAATGTAATTGAACTTGAGTGGATGAATAAAAAAGGCTTTTTTATTAACGATTGAAAATTTGAACAATATATATATATAGGAGAGTGTGAGCTAATAGAAGGAATTGAAAAATATCAACCTGACAGTTTATTTCTGCTCTTCGCATTCCTTTGTATATGTAAATATATTGCATCATCTGGAAGCTCAATTTTTTAGACATTATGGTAACTTATTTTTTTCAATCATTAATTTGTTGCTTTGTTATTTTTTAACATCTTCAATAAATGTACAATTAGGTGTGAGGCAAAAAAAAATACTAAACACGAATGGTATTTTAAAGGGCATAAGGTGAAGGAAGAATTTTGATGCCGACCATTTTCATAGGAAGGGGTGATCATTTGAGAAAGGTATTGTGGTATTTTAGCAATCTTCTAAATCGTTAATTATGGGGTTTACAATTGCCTTGAAAAAAAAATGTTTCCACTTTATTTTGATTATTTTTTATTTGTGTACCCAAAATAAAAGAAAAGAAACAATACAATTTTTAAGAAGGGAAACCATTGCAAAAAGAGTAAAAGCACCATAGTAGATATAACTGTCACTGCCTATAGCAAGTAGATATAACTGTTTTAAAACTCTTATATATCTTTGATTTTTTGAAAAAAAATGAAAATGTATGTGCTATTGATTTAAAATTTCTTCTTATAAATTTTCTTACATAAAAAAGTTAAAAAAAAAAAGGTTTTATGAATCATCTTTTGGAAAATAAACTAGCATTTAATTTTTTACAATTTTTAAAGGGATGGACAATAATAGTAAACATTTTTATTTTAAATATTCGATATTTCATTTTAAAAATCAAGTTTAGCTTTTACTTTGCACGATTAAGTATTTTACTGCTCAGATTAAGATATATATTTGCATCAATATTGATTTATTCTTTGTTAAAGTTCTGAATCTGATATTTTTTCCTGTTGACAACATTCAGGTTATAATAACTAAACTTTGCAAAACAATTATTTAAATTTCTAAATATCCATGATATTTTATATTAGTATTCAGTTACGGTGACTCAAAATTTTATTGCTAGCACTTGCTTAAATAATCTGAAAATCGAAAGAATTTCGTTGTAAAAGGCTTGTGATCGAAAGAAGGAAAAATAGTGATAGTAAAAAAGGAAGAATAGTGATACGTTAGAAAAGAAGGAGAAGATTAGTTTAGAAAAATACCAAGCCAACACTATTATAGGGAAAAAGCCAACATTTAATTTGGGTCCGTCTGTATAAATATTTGGACATTCACTTTCAGAGTAATTGGCAACAAACTAAAGAAATACTCACCATATATATCAGATTAATCAAGTGATCAATCACAAATATAATCAATCACAAATCAATCGTAAATCAATCACAAATTTCATAGAAATTACATTTTTTATGCAATAGAAAAACTTTTTTCAACTTAAAGTCTTTTTAATATATTCATATCAGTTCTATACATTTATATAATCAATAATCATATTTTTATATATATTATATTTTTTATATATATTTTATATAATTTTTGATAAACTGTTTGTGCTTATCAAATGCAATATTGCATGAACATTTTTTTTTTTTATTTATAATCATTATTACATAGATTAGAATAGGTTTTACTTTTATAGATGAACAAAGGTTAAAAGAAAAACAACAAGTGTTTTGAATAAATACTTTAGCATATTTACCAAAAAAACTCAAGTCTGCTTATGGATCCTACAAAAAAAATACGAAAAGTCTTTCATATCATATTTGTATTTTTATAAGTGTGTAATATAATTCAGTAGATTTTATTTACAAAAGTAAATATGTTTGTGAAATATTCCAAATGACAAATGTAATTTGCTGCTTATTCAACAGAAAAAACAATAGTACATATGACAAAAACTTCTTTTAGTTTGATAAATCGTTTAGCATATCAAATTATGTTATGTCAGAAATATTTTCTTCGAAAGCTCAAACAAAATGGGATTTTTAGATATATGAGAAATTTCTCGGACTTTAACTTTTACAAATACTAATAATCAGATTCACCTTGGTTTCCTATATAGTTTTTCAGGCATATTGTTCTCGAAATATATTCTTTTTCAAACGAAATATGTAATTAAATTATTATTATTAATAATTAATATTTAGTAATAATATGATTAAAAATTAATATTGATATTTATTACTAAATATTAATTTTTTAAACTATTTTTCAAATGAATATTTTATTTTTATCTTGCGTTTTATTAATTTTAAAATAGATGTATTTTGTGCTATTTTTACATTTCTCTTTATAAAATAAGCAAAAGAAATGGAAAAAAATCCCATTCACTTTTATATATTTTTACAGTATTATCAAACGTATTATATATTGGTCTTCTATTCATTTTAAAAATTTTCCTTTGAGTTATGTCATTGTTTTGTAATGTATATTATATAAACTTGGAAATGTATTTATACAAAAATCAGATACCTTAGAAAAATAAATACTATTTTTAAAAATATGACTTTTTTGATGTTTTCTCTGGAGTGCACTGGCGTCTCACATGCCGCACCTATTGCAGAACAAAATAAGGCATTATAATAAATTTTAATTATTCTGAAGATTAACTATAATTTGAAGCAAAATATTATGAAATCCAGTGGAAATGATAACGAAAGGGAAATCGAGAAAAATTTTACTGAAATGAATTTAAGGTGCAACAATAGCTTGTAACAAATTTGAGATGGTTTGAATGATTGTGTTTATTTTTTTGAATGGTGATAGAGAAGCCAATAGGTCAAATTCAGTATATAGGTGCTGCTGGGCTCCAGTTAAGAGATTACTTGAATGAGAGTCCTTGTAGTAGTTGATTATAGGGTCGGTTGAACGCGAGGCAATTAAATGGTGAAGTACAATGCTATAATTTTCTTGTCTGGTGGTTTGAAAGGCCAGACGGCTGTCTCTTAATGCTACATGCCCGGAGACATACACACTACTCATATATATCTATACAAGCTAATAATAAAAATGTTAAAAAATTTCTCTATATAGGAGTCCGTAGCTATCATACCATTCCCAGAAACTGAATGAAATGTTGGTTCAAGGTATTTCAGATATGTGGTCAGGAATCATATGGAAAAACAAGAATTAAATTCTAATAGTTACGGTTACAGTGACAATGATTTCGAAAATTCCAAATACCAATATTATTTTTTTATTGGTATGCGATATTTGTAGAAAGGGAACCATAAATAATGTTACGACTGTACCTGTAACAAGAAATTTCTCTGCGTTAGACAAACTAAGAAGAAAAGTGAAAACAACCAATAAAGACAGAAATGTGGTTAAAATGTGATGAAAGTAAACTATGTTAATCTGGTTCACCAATTTTCAACCTGACCTCATTCACACAAGAGAACACTCTGCATGCAGCACATAGTGGATAGCGCTGAACACCATACCATGGCAAAATGAATCCTTGAACATGATGTCTGACGACATCTCTCTAATTAGATGGAGTTTGACGATTAAAGGCATAGATTTTCACCTTTAGGTATCCCTACAGTCAAAAATCTAGTAGACTAAGATCGGGGACCTTTGTCGGCCACGGAAATATGAAATGGCGGGAGATAATTCTGTTACCAATTTGTTGTGACAGTAGACCTCACAAATGGGGAAGGGCTATCTTGCATCTCACGTGATGTCATATACAGCATTTCACTGTATATGACAATCGCTGACCGCTAATTTTCGTCAATGTAGTTAAAATTAGCAATTAAGTTAGTATCTTCACATGCCTACAATTTATTATAAGAAATATTATTCTCACAATTATAAATTTGTCATTTGCATGTAATTTTCCAGTACAAAAATATAGATATGCATCATGTACGTCTCTACAACAGACATAGACAAATAGGAAATTGATGGATTTGGTGTATGACTACTAATAACTGACCTGATTAATATTCTTGTGATTGTGTAATATTCTTTTATATTTGATTTTTAAAATTGCAATTCGAGTGTATATAAAGGTTAACAAGCCCTTTGCATTTTAATCCAAAAATTGTTCCATTTTTCAGCAATGCTGGATGAGAGTGTTGATTTTTTTAAAATTATCTCTCGTAAAAGCAAGAGTAATAAAAAAATTTTTAATGCTCTATTTTCTTCATTGCTATTCTCTTTTAACTTCAATTAATTTCAAAGCTTAATCAGTAGTGCAGAATATTATGTATTGCTTTTTTTTAAAACTCCAACAAATGAAACATCCTATAATCGTATCGATCTATCTATATGTACATTCGTATCTCTCTCTCTCTTTCTCTTTATATATAATATTCGCATTCCCTAAGGTATCATATTTTCTAAATTTACTCTACCATTCATCGGATGTCCCAAAATAGCTTCTTTTCGGATATTTTGTACGATATCTGATATTGATATTTGTACCATTTTCTCTGTCTCACTGTATTTTTATATTTTGATTTGGTATTGCGTTTATTTTCGCTCTTATTTCAAGTGACATATTTTGACGAATGTTTTCCAAAAACACTATATTGCTGACAAAATCAAATTTAAAAAATTCCGGAAAATCCAAACCGGAATTTAGGTTATAAGGCTAAACCTCTCGGCATATTTTATTACGAATTGTTTTTTGCCCTGAAATATTTGTTTTTGCTTTTAAAATATTTTGATAAGAAAAAAAAAGAAGCACTTAAATTTAAATTTTAGTATATAATACGATAACATCAAATCACTAAAAGAATCTTTATACTTTTTCTGGGCTTAAGTCAAATTTCCGAAACATTCTTCATACATACAAGCATATATATTTATATATATATGTATACTTTCTACGATTTCCAGGACGTATTTGGTTCCACTCTGCATTTGGAATTTTTCTTCATATATTTCCCTACATTATTCCCATTTTTGCCTTTTTGCATTTGCTTTAATTTCAAAGCACTGCATTGAACCTCGGATCTCGGAATTAAATTTAAATTTTTGAAGTTTCTCCCTCATTTTGATGTGGCTGGCATTGAACATTTTGTAAAACTAATATTATTTTACAGTTTTGTTTAAACTACATTATAGGTTTTACATTGAAATTATTTTTTGTTTTAAACTTTCTGAATCTTGTACAGCTGGCTGAATCTTTTGTTTATGCTATTGTTGCTTTTATTTCCAGCTATATAATTTTTAAATCTCATAACATCTTTAATATTATGCTACCACGGTAAATAAATGTTGTTTTCTTTGTAAGTTTATCATTTTTCATGGGCTTTTCCCATTTTTTCATATTTCTAACAAAGTGGAAAATTCATTAAAAATATTGATGCCATCAAATAACATGATGAATATCAATAGAGTGAGAAATAATAATTAATACAAAATAGTTCAACAAAATATCTATTGAAGTATTAATAAAAATTTGTTGAAGTTTGTTCTCTATTGAAGAATTAATAAAAAATGAATAAACTGGCAAATTACTAAGAGATCATAATCATCTTGTTATTACATCGCTACTTGTTTGAAGGTTTCAGGCTGTCTCTCGCATAACCCGAAAATGAGCATCTGTTATCCCCAAAGGCTCCCCCTCAAAACAAGTTCCAATTTTCATCATATATATTAGAAGTATATGTTGTGCTTGTTATATATAAAAGTAAAGTAAATTAAATTTTACATTGGATAACAAAGCGAAATGCTTTCTTTTTCTTTGTTTTGGCGTATTAAATCGTCTACTAATTGTTGAAGTGTTTATAGAAGAGCAATGTTGCTTATTGCCGGACTGTTACTATGGAACCTGGAACAAATTTCCTGATGTTTACATCTAGAAAATTCATTCACTTTGATAACAAAATGAGGGCAGTTAACTGATTCTTCATGCCCTCCTATCCAAAGTAGAATCTGAATATTCGAGAAACTTATTGTGTTGTTGGAACAATTTTGTCAAGGTGAAAAGGTCTAAAGTAGTAATGATTAAACTGTTGGAAGGTCATTATTTTATAATGAAGTTTAACTAAACAATATATTATTAAGTTAAAAACTTTAATGCACAAAAATGATTTAATAACTTACAATATTGTATTTAAAAACTAATTTGTAATTTGTAATTTTTATGTGAGCAAAAATAAATTTTAAATGCAGTCATATGGAAATCTGAAGCTGAACAATTTTCTTGGCATCATTTTATCTTTTACTGATCTAGTTTAGAATTTAATACAACATAAATAGGGCTTAATGTTTTATTCAATGATGCAAGCCATATTATGCAAGCGGCACAACTTACTTAAAAGAGGTTAAGATTACGACAGCACTTATTTACCTTTTAAAGTACGTATTTGTGAATAAAAATACGTTAGTACAAGTAAAAATATAAGTTGTTTATACTTCATTTTTATTCTTAAAACTTGCTAAACTAGTTGCAACTATTCAAAAAGTATTATCTACATCAAATGCCTTGGATATAACTTCATCAGAAACATTTTAAATAGAATTATCGTATAAAATCATTTATTAAATGTGGTTGCATAGTTAATATTAAAATTTTAACATTACAAAATTAGCTGATACATTGCAATGTGTTAAATTTGCCGAAATATTTTTATTCCTTAATAAGCAGGATATAATGCATTAATAACTCATTTTTACCCTTGAAATGCAAATTTTCAATTTATATTAAATTGGGACGAAATAATTATAGATAGTATTTAATTATAGCATTTTTAATAGAATAAGTGTTATAATATCAGAATAACGTATTAGATCAGTAATTCTTTTTATTTATTGAAATAAATATATTTATATAGATTATTTTATTAATAGTATTCGTGAATTTTGCATGTTATTTTATGATGCTTTTTCATGGCTACACACAAGACTACATTGACATTTATACGTTACTGTTAATTATGAGTGGTTGTCAAAAAAAAAAAAATTGGACAAACAATTTTCATAATATATTCTTGGAGATTATCATATCAATTTATTATTACTTTTGGTTTAGAACGCGAAAATAGCAATGAAAATTTTTTTAATCAATCCTAAAATATTTGTAATTTAATAATTTCAATATGAAAAGATGTTTTAGCTACCTTAGCAATGTTTTCACATTTTTATTTTTAGCCCACCTGAGAAATAATAATTCCTACAACCCAACTAGTGACGTGTCTCCAGCAAACTATTTAGTGTCAAAGGCATACTAAATAAATGGTATAAAACTTGTCATGATTTCCAATTTTGAATCTAAAAATATATAGCAGAAGGTATTAATAAAAATTAAAGCATTTTTGTTGCATTACGACAATGAAAAATATATTATGTTTAACTAATATGCAAATTCACTGCAATCATTTCTTTACAAAAAGCACCATGTAAAATTCACATCTATCACATTTTTTATTTTTACAGATCAGGAAAGAAACAGTACCGACAACCCGACTAGCACTGTCTCCCTCAATTTGATTAGTGCCGAAGGGTTTAATAAATAATAGCTATAAAAACGTTTAATAAATTCATGTTTTGGGAACCAGATTTCTAAATCTTACTTTAGAAATATTTCATGTATATGTGGAATATATTAATATTTAAACGTTTCATATAAATAACATATTATTAATTTATATATTAACATTTTACCTTTTATTCTCTCATTTCTTAAATTTATATTTGATATAACATACATATATTTTAATAGATTTCTTTTTATGTACGTTGCTATATAATGTACTAATAATGTCAAAATATAAATTGTAATGTATAAATTTACATATTACAATATTTCCTACTTTACATACATTTCAAGAAAGGTGAAGGAAAAGGCTTGTAAATAATAGCTAGCTAGTAAATAATAGGGGGTTTAGCAATTGTCTCTTGTCTAGGAGACGACAAGAGACAATTGCTGATTTTTCCTTTTTTTTGTGTGTTAAGCATGCCAAAATTAACAAATAACAAAAATATATATATTTTCATTTTTAAGAAACTTTTTATGTGCCACAGTGTAATTAATATTTGCAATTAATATTCACTGATACAAGCAAGGATGGTTACGTAAATGTCACCACATATTATTATTTGATACATGGATCGAAATAGCCTACTAGGTTTTTGGAATTAGAGGAGCTTTTAAGTTTAAATTACGCAAATAATTCCTCATAACGAAGATTCCGTCCGTTGAGGAAACGAGGAAGAGTGTGTAAATCTTTTAAATACCATCTTTAAGGGTGTCTATTTAAAATTCTGATAACACAGTAGGGATACATTGAAATAAGCTTACTTTGTGAATCATGACTGATGCTGGATCTACTAAATGGCTGCCTATTACGTGGTAAATTTCCATAAGTCAATATTTCCAAAACAGCATTACAGGACAAAAGTTTCATAGTGCATTTTTTATAAAATTATATGAAAAATCCTTTAAATTAGCTTTAAAGTATGGATTTTGACACCGACAATTTTTTAATCTTTTTCTATTAACACTCTATCACTAGTTATAATGTTCGAACATAATGTTGTAATGGTTAGGAGTCCGCGAAATTATGAAGAATTGGAGAAAATAAAATTCCCCTGTAGCACGTGATCAAAATATAGACGAATAACAATAGAATAGAATATAGCCGAACAATATACAACCAGACAACAATACTACAAAGCTATAACAGCAATAATATCACTGTAACAATTTAACTGGATAACAGTATAACAATACAGCTGATTAGAAACATTATAACAGCATAAAATGAACAGTAACGGTATATAGTAAAATAGTAACAGTATAGCAACAGTATATAGCTGAATAATAACAGTATAGTAACAGTATGTAGCCGAATAATAACAATATAATAACAGCCGAATAATATCATGTAGCGGGATAATAACAGTATAATAACATGAACAATTTAACAATATTATAGTATATAATAGCAACAATATAATAACAGTAAACAATATAACAGCAAAAAAGCTAAAGAATATAACAGTGTGACCGAATAACAATATAGTAGTAAAACATAATATCAACAGTATAACTGTGTATAGCCTAATAGAATTTTAAAACAGTTTAGAGCCGAATATGAACAATACAACTGCCTTCTGAATTGAATTTATTATTAAGCTTCCTATAGTTTTTTAAACAATTCTTATTAAAAGAAGTCATGGGTTTTTTCATATATAAAAAGTTATATACAGTGGCTAAAATAATTTAATAATTATTGTAGTATTCTTGAACAATTGCTTCATACAGCTCTTGGGTTAAAAACATTGGTATAGTGCCATTTATATCTAATATCGTATGTTCACATTATGATAAATTGAAATTCGTCAGCAGATTTCAGTAGCTAATATTTGGAACATTTTTTTTTTAAAAATTTTTCTTTTTATATATTTTTTTACATATGAGGTTTTATCAAAATGCATGTTTTAATTCAATTTTTTTTTTTATAATTTTTAATTAGAAAATTCATCATTAGATTAATAGCAATTGGTTAAAAAAATAACTGATCAAATGAAAAAAATTGCTTATTATTATTTCGCAAAAAGGAAAAAAAAAATATTTCATGTATTATTCTAATTTTAAAATAATTTTAGATTTCTATGAAATTCATACCATAATAGTTATAAAACCTTAAATTTACTTTTTTAAGCATACATATTTCTAATATTTTTAAGTAAATTAGGTTTAAAATATGAGACAAAATAAAAATACAGAACTTTTATTCAGATTTAGCAAGTAAAAAAAAAAAATAATAATATCTGCTTGTCTGAGACTTAATTACTGCAAATTAATTATTTGTACTATTATTTACAGTCAGTTATAGTATGAATATACGAACCCTATAAAAGACTTCCATAAACTATATTAAAAAAAAGCAGCAACAATCTAAAATTAAAAGAACGGGAAAATAAAATTGCATTATTCTTTTGTCACGTCAGGAGTAGCATACAACCATGAACCGAATTATTTGAAAGGGAAAAAGAAGAAAAAAATGTTACAAAAATTTGAAAGTTCTTCTCTTCTGTTTATATATATATAAGAAATATCTGGGAGCGTAAAAGTATTGGAAATTAGAAAAACATCTTACATTACTTAGAGAGGCATTTTTACTTGTAGAAGAAGTGATTTTCGCTTACATATCCAGCATTCCATTCCCCTTCTCTTTGCTTCCCATATTTTGGATGCTTTAGTTGGTGAATTATTTTAAAAACTATTACCAATATAACATTTTTTAAGGGATTAACTATTCAGCAATTATTTAATTTTTAGTATAAGTAACTAGAATTAATGGTTTCATTAAAACAATCAGTAATCATAAAATTGAATTGAAGCATTATATATATCATAGCTATAGTAGAATAATTACTTTACTGCACCTTTAACTTATAATGGAACATATATTTATAATGACGTCGATCAAAATTTCTTGTTTTATTTATTTATTTGAAAAAATATAATATATAAATAATAATTTTTCAAAATTTTAATGCAAAAAATAGTTTTTTAGTTATTGTGAATATTTAAAAAAGAATCTTTCAATCAATCTAAACATTATGTAGTCACATATGAACTCTGAAATTATACAGCTTTTAACTATAATAAAATATATATATTTATTAAAATCGATGCATACCATAAAATCATCAATCACATATACTGGGATATTTGACAATATTTGCATCACAAAAACTGCCTGTATTTATCATGAATCTTAGCAGTTCACTTGATAAATATGTATGAATTGTCCCAACTCCTAAGATAACTGTATTATCAGGTTGTAGATAGCTAGTTTAATAATGGAAAGCCTTAACGTACTTTAGTGAATAAATGCATTATTCAAAAATATTTGATGCATTCTACATTTCAATTCTATTTCTCTTTAAATGAATATTTATTAGCTTTATTTTTTAAACTTAAAATTCATAGATGACTTATAAAGAAAAAATTTTAATTGCTTTTAAAACAGTTTCTATACATTAAAAAAATAGTTTTATTTACTATCGATAGTCAGATACTGTAAATTTTACATATTAATGTCATAGTGGTGACACCCAATAAAATTTTTAAAAGATCTCTGAATGTTAATGCCATACACTCCTTACAATCGATGGCCTATTCGTTTCCAAAACAATAACGTGGACAACTTTGTGCAATGTTGTTTTTTATATTGAATGACGTTCTACTTAAGTATGCAGCAAAAAAGCTACTTCTTCGATGGCTTATGATTAAAGGACATTGGTTTTAGGGAGGTCTTTTAGTGAAAAGGCCCCATATTTTAATATCATATGAAAGAAAACTTGGAAATCACCCAATAAGTTGCCTAATTATCGTTGAAGAAAATTTCACACGCATTGTCATGATCTCCATCAAGACTCTTTATTTTTGATAACCAGCTGTTTAAACGTGAGCCATCTTGCGTGCCAGCTGCGTCGAGTAATGCTCGCAGTGCTGTTGAGACATGAAAATCAAATTTTGAAAATTGTTTTATAGATAGATACATGGAGATTAATACTACTGATTACACAGCTAGATTAAAATGTCTTTTAAAATTTTTCAGAATTTTGATCATGATTGAAGACATTCTTATAAATTTGAAAAATATAAATAGTTTACCAACGCTTAAAACTACCAAAGGAAAAAGATATTTAACTGTAAAGTACATACGAGAGCATTATTTTATTTTAATGAGGTTTTTTCTGTTATAAAACTGCAAACACAATATAAATATAGAAATATGTGAACATACAAAAATACAAATATTCGTACATTAATACGTAAACCTTGAAACCAAAGTAAATATCAAAACTATAATACTAACCGCTATAAATGTTCTCCTTAAAAGATTTTTTCGTGCAAAAATAAGTTTGTAATGTACTGAAGGCAAACGAAAATATTAAAATTAATAAAAACATATTTTATTTTTGCAATTTATTGAAAATTTTTCTTATTTTGCATGAAATATGAAATTGACAGAATTTATTCTTATTGCATTAAAGAAAATAAATTATATTCAGTAAATTTTTTCAAAGAAAAATGTACCTCATTAAAATAATAGTCCTAAGATTTTGAATCCTGACATTGTCCATTAAAATTTATAAATTAGTCAAAGAATTTTATTTCCTTAATTGAAATTATTGCAAAAATTCTAAATTTGCACCATATATGTTTAATATAAAATTATGACGAAAATAATATAATAAAACCCATTTATTTGAAATTAAAAAATTTTCTACTTGAAAATTCAATTCAAAATTTATTTATTTTTTATTTCAAATTCAAATTTTTCAATTCAAATTTTCAAATTATAAATTTAATTTTCAACTTCTTATTAAAAATTAAAACGGAAAATTTAAAAAAATTATATTAATTTAAATTTTTTAATATATTATTACAAATTTTTATAAATTAATTTATTACTTTCGAAATAATTTTAATAATTTTTTGAAATAATTTTAAAACTGTATTACAGTTTCATTTGCTTCTTTTCAATTCAAATTTTATTTCAATTTGGTATTATACAAAAAAAAAAAAAAAAAAACATCTAATAATCATCAAAAAGGCATAACATTTTAAAATTTTCAGTTGCTGCTAAAATACCGCTATACTTTAAAAGTATTAATATTCTCGTTTGTAAACTCCCCTTTTACTTTAGTTTCCCTTATACACATAATATATATTTATCATATTGGAATGCAACGTAATGCTTAAATTTTGTACAAATTTATTGATTATATATTCTACAGCAGTTTTGAAAACTATGAAAATTTCTATGAACAAAATTATTTTAAATTAATAATTCTATTATGAAAATAAATTTTAAATAATCTTTTTATAGCCTTTGATTTATTCTTTTCTTTTTTCTTAATATACTTTAAAAATAAATTTAAAAGAATCTCAAAGTGTTAATTTGTTTTTTTTCCAAAAAAATGAAAACTGTTTTACAAAAGAATATATATAAACCCTTTGATCTTTTAACAAAGGGCTTGTAAATAATTTCAAATTAGTTTAAACGACTATATGTCAAATTTATACAATAGAAAAAAAAAAATCAAGCGTTCAGCTATTCACATCAGTGTCGTTTGCTGAATGCAGAAACAAAACAAAATTCAGCAAATATATAAATGTCATTATATGTAAATAAAATTTAAAAAAATGAAATTTACTAATCATATATAAATAGTTTTTATTGAAATTAATTATTAATAGAATAATTTATAAGCAGAAAACTATTGAGATTCGCAGTTTTTTTTAAATATTTTTATATTTAATTCATTGAACGAAAACAATATATAATTTGAATTTATTTTTCTCTCCAACTTTGTGAATGATATGAATTGATATAAAAATAGCAAAAGATTAAAAATAAATGCTCTTTGAAAATATTTGATGTTAAAATAACTTTTGTCGAGTGAGTATAAAAGTAATGCAAGTAAAAGTATAAAGTAATTGAATTAAAAGGATAAAATGTAAACTATTAACAAAGGAACAGTTACTTCTTTGTATGTTCGCCATGTGAGCTTACTCTACAGAACAAAGCGTGTAAAAATTAATGGAATTACGATGAGTGTTTAAATAAAAATACAGTCCATTTTAGAGTATCATGTTATTTACTAATTAGCGCTCGTTTTAGTTCTTCTCTGATAGCAATTAATTATCGCTTTTAACCAATCAAGATTGAATTCCTCTTCATATTCCTTACTTTTGAAATTAACTCTTTAATTTTGCAAGTTTATAGTTTTTAATAAATACACATTTTGCATTTGATTTCTGAAGAACGTTAGTATTTAAAATATAGTAATTTTATCATTTGTGTCTATTAATTTTTTTTTTTTAATCATCATTTGTTATTTTGCACTGGCGGATGAGTTTTTTAAATTATTTTTTTTTTTAATACTCGTTCTGTAAATTGAAACCTTTTGACACTGAAATTAATTAAAATTTTACTAAATTTAAAAATATAATACGAAAATAGATTTTAATAAAATGGATAATAATCAAACATAGATAATAATAAGATCGACTTTTTTATAAATTTATGATTAGGTTTTATTTCATAAATACTTTCCTTCGTTAGTGAAAATTAAAAAGTTGTTTGCTTGCCCAATAGTGAGACCTCTAAAATAATATTAGCTTGCATTTGATGTAAAAGTATTTTTAATGTCAGAATTTGCTAATATTTAGGTGCAAAGTCATATGAATTCCAACCATATCATAATTATTTTAATGTTATTTTGAATAAAATTTTATATTCTAAATAAACAGTCTGTCTGAAAGAAACTCATATTTTTAAAATGGTCCTCATATAATCCAAAATTAAAAAAAAAAAGCTCATCAAATAGAAGAATTAAAAATCAATACAAGTGCGAAATGTGTAGCGAACTATTACAAGTTTAGCGTAGTCGAATGCTTTATTCAATAAATACAGATAAGTAATGTAAATGATCCAATAAGATGTTAGGCCTTAGAAATCTATTATCCTATTTGGGATTGATTGATCATACTTGTGGAATGACCATCGGGATCGTTGACCAAATTGTTACGGATTGTTGAGCTAGATAGAAGACATTATGGAATGATCAGAGATGACTTTTCAACAGACTCAAAAATGGAGATTTGTGAGATATATGGCTTTTTATATTGCTGAGGAATATGTTTGGAAAGCAGGATGTCAATCTGTGGCTGTAATAATCTGTTGAACGGTAACCCAGGATAGTGTTGAAGGAAAAGAAATTCAAAGTAAAGTATCGTTGAATTATAACCGAGCTTCAAGAGCTTTACGAATGATAATAAATTGTTCTAGTTATTAAATGAAATGAAATCCTTTATCATAACTCCCGGTTGACAGACAGAGTGTCGGGTTAGTATCCACAAATCATTTACAATTGTCCATTTCGTAGTAGGACTCGAATAGAGTGAAAACCTTTACAGACAAAATATGTAGTGAAAATTGATATTTCACCCCAATTAAATACTTTATTAAGGTGATTCATATAGATAAAATGAACAATTCAGTAAGATGTTGAGCCTTAAAAACTATTATCGTATTTAACATTGATTTCTTAAGTTAGAAGAATTTCTAACTGCTCATAGGGTCTTATTTCAAAGTGGGACTCATCGTTGAAAACAATTCTACTTCGCTCAGTAAAATTTCATGTTAAATTATCCATGCATCACTGCAAATTTGTGTGAGAAACGGGGGGGTCAAGAGTTCATATTCAGTAGGAGTTTCTAATTGACGATCCCTGTTGTCACTTGTGTTGCATGACGGACTGTCAAAATAATAATGACACTCGTCCGGTTCTCATATAAGTTGTCTATTTATGTCAGTTCATAATTATCTGCATACTGCCACGCTTTAGCCACATTACTAACATCGCTGAACGATGGTAGATGCCGATTCATTGATTTGGCCAACCTGTTGCTTTTATCCCAGTTGCACGTCGTAGAGCACATTGTTCAGGTCTTTCGCGAACTCATACATCAATGTTGTAAATTCTGTTAAATTTGGATGAAAGTTTTCTAGTAGAATCAGTGTTTCTCTTTCTCATGATAAACTCGAAATTCATCTGCCGCTTTCGCATCTGCCATGTTCTTTAATCTTCAGCTACTCATTCATTGATAGTCACAATTAAATAATAATAAATAACAACGGTAATTAAATATAAAGTTTTCTTACAATTATATAAATTCTAAGTGGTGATTTATATATATATATTTAAATTCGAGTGTTTTATGTTGCAGAATTTCTCTGAAGAATAATTAAACATAATCAATTCCATTCAAACATACCAGTCAATATTTAAAATTAAATCAGGTCAAAAATCCTTATTTGCATAAAAAATTTCCTCGTTACTTTAAAATTTAAGAGCATAAAAAATGTTTAAGTAATTAGTTTTATTATTATTAATTTCTATATTATTTTTTGTTATTGAAAGTTTTATTCAAATGGCTCATTTTAACCAAAAATTAACTGCAAATATTCATAATGCATAGAGCAAACCACAGGGGTTTACTATGCTGAATGACACTGTGCCCAAGATAATGTCCAGTACATTTTTAGAAGTGATGATTCAAAGCATTTTATTTATTCCTAGAGGAAAACGGAAAGGATGTCAAGACTACGGATTTAACATACCCAAACATGGCATAAATACCGGGGGGGGGGGGGGACAACTTTCTGTTCCACATAATTTGTTATGAACCGAATAAAACTTGCATAATTCGGAAAATCTAACACTCACTTTACTTAATTCACTTTTCGTTGGAAAATATTCAATAACAGTAAATTAGAATTCAATAATTTCGGAAACGCTTAACTGTCTCACCCCAATCAATAATTTAATATTTTACGAAATAAAACCATCATAGCTGCCAAAAATCGCAAATTAAATATAAATCATACGAAAATGTAAATAGGTTAAAAATAAAAATAAGCGAAGTTATAAAATTCAGAAAATTAAAATCAAAAGTATATAAAAATTAAAAAAAAATAAATAAAATTATAAAATGCAACACAAAAAAGGTATTAAGTAATACATAAATAACTATTATCATAATGTCAGTCACCAAAATAATTAATATTAACATTACATCATGATTGATGATTGGCAGTAAGATCTTAATCATTATTGAATTGAATTTTTCCTCTTTTTCTCTTGCTTTGATTTATGTTATGTTTGATTTTCGATTATCTTACTTTTTAAATTTGTATTTTATTTAATATAAAATTTCCTTGCAAATTTAATTATTTTGATTTTTAGAAAAAGACTTAAGATTTTAAGAAAAGATTTTAGAGATAGATTTAAGAAAAAAAGTTTCTCGTGACCTGTTTGCTGAGTTATTGCAAATTGTTGGCAAAAAAAGAAACAGATGATGGATGAATAAGAACTTGTATTTAGACAAATATTATTTTTTACATCTTTGTTCGCTATAAATATTTTTTTTTACAATTTAAGGGATTTTTTCCGATATTTTAAGATATTTAGCCTGTCAAAATACAATCGAGAAGGAATTACTTAAGATTGATTTAAATTTACATATATTGCTTCATATATATGAAGCTTCAAATGAAAGTGTATTAATAATCTGCTTTAAAATCTAAAAAATAACAATAACAATAAAAATAAATACAGTGAAAAGAGTTCATGGTATGTAAAGAGTAAATTCTAATTAGTTCTTAGCTTTAGACTTATATAAATCTTACACCGATATTTAAGTATAGCATATTATAGATGCTATACTTTAATATCCATACTAAAAAATTGCTCATTTATAATTTTAGAAACTAGAAAAAGCATTTATTTAAAATGAAATAAAGTTTCCTAGTTCTCTTTTGTGATAATTTAAGATACCTGAAATGCAACTTCTGCAATATAAAGACTTGCCTATACTCACAAAATTTTCTTTTATATTTAGTTTAACGAAATTCAAAATCCACTAACAATGTTGAACTGCTTCTGCTATTAATTTTATAATGATAAAATTATAATACACGCACACCTAATATAAAAAATAAAAATGTTTCCAAAGTTTTTTTTTTTTTTTGAATAAATGTTGGGAATATGTTTTTAATTTTCTTTAAAGTCTGAATTGTATTCTATAGAAGCTAACATTGTAGCTGAATTTTCTTTATATAAATATAATAAATAAAACCAATTTTTCTTCATTTTATTGAATCGGATTTTAAATTCAACTAGAATTAAACGGAAATAGAAACATTTGTATCAAAATGCCCAGATAATTAACATGATATTCAAAGTCTTCGAACGAAACTTTGTAACATTTTAATATAAATCATAAAATCCAATTATAATAGATTTAAATTGGCTGCATTCATGAATAAAGCTCTGAAATTTCTAATTATATTCATTAGAAACTCAAACATAAAAATTGATATTTCGAAGATTTTTATTTGTTCGAATAAATTAAAAAATATTTTTAGTTCTTTGGAAAATGTTAAATGCGAGAATATTTCACATGAATCCAATCTTTATTTTCAAAAGACTTTCTTTGTACGAAGAAAACTAATTTTTCTGCACAAAAAACTCTGTATTAATTTCGGATAAGATAGGAAAAAGTTTTGACTGAAGAAAATATGTCTTGAAAATCATTCAGCATTATGCATTTAAATTGAAATACAGTACAAAAGAAAACATAAAATTATTTTCAAACGCAGTTCTTGCTACATGGGAAATATTTTTAAAACATATTTATTAATCCTTCCATTAGGGAAAAATCCGTTTTTGAAGAAATTTATTTTGTACTTTTGTAAATGAAGTGGTTTTGAGTGTTGATATATGTTTTTGATTTTTTGTTTTGAAGTTGGATAAATTTTTGTTTTGAACTAAAATGAGGATTGCAAAGTGTTAAAATATGATTGAAACAAACTCATTAAAAAAATTATATTATATGTTGGATGTTTCAAATATTTAATAAATTTAATTTTTCACTCTGATATATATTTTAAATGATATTCTATTATTTTGTTAAAACAATAGAATATCTTTTATTATCAAGGGGGAACAATTATTAAAGTAGAACATATACATACTGAAGCATATTTGAAGACAATTTGTTTTAACATAAAACAATTTTAAGAAAACAATCTGATTTGTATGGTTTTTGCAACATAAAATATGTTATAATATAACTAATATATGTTGATATTAACTGTATTTCAAAATGCACATGCATAGAGAAACTAATTAAAAATAGTACATATGATTAATACATACATATGATACGGCATTAATAATCATTTATTATTTATAATGATAGTTATATAAAATAACAATAATTTTATGTTAAATAAAATCAAATACGAATGTTATTTTTTTTATTTATGTAAATTAATCCTTATGGTGAACAGGCAGATATGACCAAAGATGCATACATTTAATGAAATTATTTGTTTCTTTGCTAAATTTAATTAAGAGAGAAATGCGTAGAAGAATTCTTGATTGTTTTTCGCAAAAAAAAAAAAAAAAAAAAAAAATATTATGCACACAAAACATGTACACATATCGCATAAAAAGATTTAAAGACGATCAAAGTGCACATAAATTTTACCATTTTAATTTAACGAATATTCCAAAAAACATATAAAAATTATTTTTAATTTTGTTCAATTAAGCATTTACAAAAATTCTCCTATGTGTAAACAAATGAAAGCGGAAGTTATTTTACGATTGTAGTTACAGAGTGTTAAATTTTATTTTGCAATCAATTTAATTGAAAAAAAACATGCATTTTTTAATATAAAAATTTTATTAAATTTTATCGTAGTATTCGGTAATAGAAAAATATAAAATAATCTAATCGAAATGAAATATATTTTTGTATATGCATCAACAAACTAATTATGTTATCAGCTAGCTTAAAAAAAATATTTTTCTTTGCTTTGTTTTGTGATAATCAATTACATTGTGATAAAAGTAAAATATTCTTGAAAAGAAATTTTAAAAACGCAAATTAAAAAGGAAAGCATATAATTTCTATTTAATTAAAAATAGCTAACGCCAGTTTCTTCCTTATTTTTGCTATGCATCAGAAAAACATTACTATTTAATTGATCGTAAAAATTCTCGAAATAGTATGTAAAGTTAATGAAAATTAAAATATGTCAACTGAAAAATATTACTGCAATTGGAAGATATGGATAAAGACTGCATCTAAGAAAAATATAGCCATTAAGGAATAAAAATATTTTTTTATGATTTACACACTGTTTTAATGATTTAAAAAAATATATTTATTATTCTAACGTTGCTTTTTTACCCTTAGCTGGCTTAAAAATAGGCGGTAAAAAATTAGCTCTAATTGAATTTGTTGCATGATTTTAGACCAGTTTTTTTTATTTGAGACGAGACATAATTTTGTTAGGATATGTATTGAATTTCAGTTATCTTTAAAATAATTTTATGTGCAATACGTATTTCTTTTATTTGATACTACATGAAAATGTTGGTAAGACACAAATTTTTAATGAATAAAAGATGTCTAGGTAATGATTCTAATGCTAAGAAGCTTACAAATAAAAAGTTTTCTTAATTTCAATTTTAAATATAGGCTTCAGTTAAGAAAAAGGAAAACATACATTTTCATAGTTTTCATGTTAATGTTAATTTGTATAATATTTGCATTTAAGTAAAATTAATTTTGAAAAATGTTTAAACATTTGTAAAAGTTCTCTTTTAAGTTAATTTCCTGTATCAGCTTTCCCCATACCTGAATGTCCAAGAAATCACGAGTAGCAGTCCATATTCCATTGGGACAGATGGTGAGTTTACAAGAACCGTGGCAATTGGACATCCGGTGGTTGGAGACGAGTATACGAATGATTTGAGGAAACAATTTCAGAAGTGTCGAGAGCATGTAGAGTGTGAAAAGTGGCGAGGTTTTACAAAGATTGCTTATAATATTGCATTAACATTTTAAATAAAAACAAACCATAAGCATATAATTTTATTTCTCTAAATGGAGAAAAATAAAATAATATAAAAACTTCAAATCCCTTTTTGAAATTTATCTAATGGTTGATCAACAATTTATTATTTCAGTATCCATGAAAAATCTGAAAATTCATGAAATCTGCTGCTAAAGATTCTGGTGATTGGTAAACTTTGAGGGATGTTGAATTCCCTGATTTCGAAGACAACAAATGTTTATATGCGTTAAAATTTCTAGTGCTAATTTGAAGGAAAATTCAAAATATATTTGCAAGCAGGTTATCAAAAAGATAATTTTAAATCCAGTGTTGTTTGACTGAATAAGTTCCAAAGCATTATTGCAATAGAGTTTTTCAAATGAGGTGAGAAAAATAGTCTGCAGTTAATACTAATATATCAGTGGTTGTGATTGAAATAAAAATGAATGAAAAAAGTTGCTTATTAGTTTGACTTAACAATTGATCAGATTTTCAACGCGGAGGAAATTGTTCTTAATAAGCGACAACTTCAAAGACGTTTGTAATGTCTACCGAACAATGTGTATTTGGAAGGAAATTATCCAAAGAATTGCGATTATGATTCTTTAAAATACAAAAAGAAACCCAATGTTAAAGTTGCTAGATATAGGCATGCCAAAAAAACTTACGAGCCTTCAAATGCATACCATTTACAAATTTAATACAAAATTTAATAATTTGAAGAAGAAAAAGGACAAGTGCAAATTTCATTGATATATACACTATGTGGAAGAAAGTGACGGGACACGACACTATAACGACATAAACCCATATTTATTAAAATTAATAGGAGGTAGGACCTCCTTTGGCTGCGATCACAGCTGCAACCCTTCTGGGCATGCTTTCCACTAAATTAGCCATAGTGGCAAGAGGAATTTCCTTCCAAATGTTTAACAGGAAGTTCCATAGTTCAGGCTTACTTTTGAGGAGTGGTGTGCAGGCCCTCAACCGACGGTCCAATTCGAGCCAGAGATGTTCAATTGGGTTAAGATCAGGGCTCTGCGCCGGCCACTTCATGCGTTTAACGTTGTTGTTCACATACCAATCAAGAGTCCTCCTTGCAACATGGCATGTTGCGTTGTCGTCTTGATACCAGCAATCATCCATACCGTACGTTGCCCACAGGGTAGGAAGGACATGATTGTCGAGAATGTCACAGTATCTATTGGCATTCGTCGCACCATCAACCTTCACCAGTGGGCCAGCCCCCATACCAGGAGAAACAGGCCCATACCATCAATCCTTCTCCACCAAACTTTACAGTTGGGACGATACACTCGGGCAAAAGGCGTTCTCCTGGTAAACGCCATACCCAAACATGTCCATCGGAACGGAAATGGGGTAAATCGTGACTCGTCACTGCAAAGGACGCGTTTCCTGTCCTCCAGAGTCCAAGTACGGTGGTCTTTGGCCCATCAAAGGCGCGCTTTCTTGTTGGTTTTCGTAATCAAAGGCTTATGGGTCGCCGAACGTCCAGTGTAACCTAACTTATGTGCCTCGATACGAAGAGTCTTGGTTGAAACGGCCACACCTGTGACTTGTCTAAACTCATTAGCGATGTTATCCATGGATGTTTGACGGTTACTTCGAATCTCCCTGCCGAGCACCCGCCGGTCCCTGCTGGTGAGAACTGTAGGTCGTCCACTTCGGGGTTTGTTCTGACAGTGTCCCTCAGTCTTGTAGCGACACGTGCTTTGATTTTGGAGCAGTTACGGATGATAATTGACACCTTTTCAAGATGCCAACAACACACCTTTCTCGAACTCAGACAACTCTTCCCGTGGCGGCATCTTGACAAAAAACAACTCTAGTCGACTCCACAGAGTATTTGTCCTATTATTACTCGATGATTATATAGATTCAGTCCTATTATTGCGCATGTGTCAGTTGTATTGTCGACTTTTCTACTTTTCGAGGGGTGTCCCGTCACTTTCTTCCAGATAGTGTAGTTATTACTCGATAGATTATATAGATTAATTTTAAAACTCTTTAATTTATACATAACAAGATTGCACATTAACGTAATGAAATCCCTACGTGTGAAACAGAAGATTCATTGTAAAATTATATATTTCATTATAAAAATGCAGAACATTCTTTAAAAAATGATATATCGGGTGAAAATGGTATATCATAAATGAAGAAAAAAAGTGATATCTCATGTGATTTATGCTCCTGTCACACAGAAAATTGAAACATTCTCGGTGTAAAATAAATCGAATTGTTTTAAAATTGAGTATCTTTCTTTTCTGTTGACTTTCATTTTAAAACATGATGGAAGATTATGCATTTCAATGCATTTCTGTGTACATTCTTTCATCTATATATTTCGGACGAAATATAACGAAGATAAATGTTTTCATTTGCTTCAAACGGAACCATTCTTTAGATTAAATTATTTTCTTGTTGGAAACTTATATTCTAACTTGTCAGATTTCTTTATACATATGCTTTTTTATGCTTCATATATAATCCCCGGATAGATTCCCTTTTCTGTGTTACTGTATTCAGATATATAATATATTATAACTACTTTTTATGTTTCAAATTATTTTTGTTTTCGATGCAGCTAGAAAATCATTTTCGTCTGAATCCTTTCTGCATTTTTCCCAGCGTTTCAGCTGTCGTGGAGGTAGCACCATACATGGGAGTTAATTTGAGAATATGGTAATAAGCATTGCAGCCTATGTGACTTTAAATATGGAGATTCACTTATGATAGTGAAGTGTATGTTAGTATTGTGCATATGAGTTGTGATGCGTGTCTCAAATTTCCTTCATACAACAGAAAAATATCCATCAAGAACGTTTGCATATATTGTGTTAAGCGGGAGATTTCTGATGTAAAAAAAAAAAAACTTGGCCTATTTTTCTATTAATATTAAGACATTGGTTCAAAATCTTTGAAAATAAAATTATTAATAGCTGAATAAGAAATCCTTTTTACTTCATTACTTTTACGTGTCATAATTAAAAATACACTGCCAAATATTAAAATTTCAAAATTAAAAACGAAAAAAGTTTGCAAGATGATATTTATTTAAATGATTTAATCATGATAATATCAAATGATTAAAATTTCAGATCTTTTATAATATAAGAGTAGATATCTGAACCTAGCTGAATAATAACAATATTATGCAAATGAGGAAGCATATATAGTATGTCAACAACACGAATGGCATCCAAGATTAATTTCCAGAATCAATATGTTGTAGTCACTGATGCCTGGTGTCTTATCCCTATCTTTATGAATATTCAACAATGTTTATTCTACCATTAAAGATAAAGGAAATGTTTTAGCCTAGATATTAACTGAACATTGTTTATATTGAAGAAATATGAGCTCATTATCTAAGAGATGTATCTCACATTGCCTTTTTAGTTATTAAAGCTTCTTAGGATTTGAATTTCTGATCTTACCGCCGGTTATAATAATTCTGCAATGCAAGTATCATTTTCAGATTTTCGGATATACGTGCTGAAGACCTGTACGAGTAAATAAAAGTAATGTTTAAAAAAGCCAATTTTCTTGGCAGAACAATGCGATTCTAATCACTTGCATGATTATGTAAAAAATACAAAATGAGAATCGTTTTATAATAAAGTATTAAAACATATCCTTAAAAATATTGCATCTAACATTGTTGTCATTTGCTTGAACTTTAAGCAGTAAAACAGCTGTAACGAAGAAAGCTGCAGTAGTAAAGATAAAAAAAAAAATAAGGATAAAAAAATACATTTTATTTTTTTTATGGATGTATGTGTATGTAGAAAAATACCCATTATTTTTGATGACCTTTAGCAAACAATTATTTTACTTTGAATCATTCTAATTATTATAAAATCCATTTAATCAATATAAAATATTTCATCCTTTTGCTTTTTAGTGTAATATAATGGACACTATTTTTTAAATCAACAAGAATGCAATTTTTTTAAAAATTTGAAGTGTTAAATGAAGTTGATTTTAAATATTTAATCTAATGCTTTATAGAGAAAAGATGAAAATTAAAAACATAGTAAAATTGTGGGCCTTTTAATTCCTTCAAATACTATTAACCATTAGTTAAAAAAATTCCACTAAAAAGATAAGCATTGTACAACCACTTCGAATCATCGCCTTAAACATATTTTATTGTGTAAGTATCTATTAAAGAAGCCATGACATTGATTTTTGTATTTTTACTAAGAGGAAGACGTGAAGTGACAACTGACATTTATATCGGAAATAAAAATTAAAACAAATCAAATATGAAAAACGCTACAAAATGCTTTATTTTCTTTTCGTAAAAAAAGACAATATAATAAGTTCAAATGTATAAATTGAATTCTTAAATACTTATATTTGAGTAATTTTGAATATTTCAATAAGATATTTAATAATCGATAAATTAATATTGCATTATCCTGGTTTTTTTCGTACCGATGGACAGTCAGTAATTGCTATTTAGGTTGTTGATAATTTTATTCCTCCCATTTCATATATTTTATATAAATGAGATATTTTTTTTAAAATATGTATTGCAATGACTTGGAGAAAGGACAAAATTTTCATTATATACACATATTTGAATAAATATATTTTCAAATTTCATGTTACATGCATCTCTATTGAAATCTCATAAAATAGCTATCATTTAAATAGTTTGATTTATATTTCGCTTTTTCATAACGATTTAGATATATTCAAAAAAAATATTGAAATTTGAACTAATTCTTTTATAAACTATATTTAATTTTTAATATATTTTATAGGAAAACTTCATATGACATTGCTTTTTTCAGATTCTACATATAATTCAAAATATTCATGAATAATAAATATTTTTATGATAATGTGTCTAAACAATTTAAAGCCATTTAATAAAACTTTTAAAATAAATAATCAAAGGTCAATTTCAGCGTATAACTAAAGTAAATGCAATTTAATTTAATAAAATGTTTGATCCAAAATGTTCACATTTTGTTTTAATATATCTATTTATGGATCGTAATCGTTTGTATTATAAAGCTCTTGACTAATATTTGTTGTTATTTAATTTATAACACTCTTTTAAAGAGGCAGCTTTTAATTTCAGTTTTTCTCTTTAAAATCAGTTCTTGCATTTAAATTTGGCTCAGTTTGCTTGAAAGCAAGGAACTCGAAAGTAGGATTATCTGCATTAGAAGAGATTTTTTTCCAAAATGCTGAAATTAAATAACTGCGTAGGAAGAAGACAGTTCTAAATTGAAATTAATTGAAGCAAGACAATTAGTTTTCTATTACGAATACAATTTGTACAAATTGATCTTTGATAAAAAGAGCTCAGAAATCAATTGTGGACAATTTATGATTAAAATCTATTAAAAAGTTAATTCTTTGTTGGTAAATTTAAATGCTAAAGAACTTTTCCTCATGATATTTTGTTTCGTTTGGCAAATTTATTTAATATTTCGTATATATTTCGTAATGCTATTTTTTTCAATTACCAAATTATATTTAATATTTCGTATTTTCTTTTCCAAACAATATAAAAGTGCCACAAAAAGGATTAACCCGATTTCAAATTATTGTACGAGTCTTACATGAAATGTATCATCAAAAAGAAATTTGCTCGAGAATTCGTTGCAGATGCATTCTATATTTCTTCTTATCTGTGAATGGGACGAATTTTCTACATTATAAATAAACAAGCAAAAACTAGATATTTCATGATGGGTATTTAGAAGCCCAAAATCTTTGCTGAATTTTTAACATGGAATACATCACAACTTAAAAAATTTATAACACATGTAAAATTTAATTAAAAATATCGTTCAAATTCAAATCACTATTCAAAATTTTTTTTTCCGCAGGTGAAATTCTATATATGAATTTTTTTATGCGAATTCTATTGTCTCAAGCAGTTTTTTTTTTTTTTATTTAAGTTTTATTCCATTTTACTCAGTAACCGGTACTTTATTGCCATTGTAATAATAGGATTTGAAAAACAGTATATGTATGGTATACCGTTCTTAAATATAGAAATATATATTCATATTAAAATAAAATTTATTTATTTTCAAAACTATCCGTTAATTTTATTCAATACTTTTCTAATAAATTATCCAAACAATAATTATATTCCTTTCAAAACTAAATTTATCTTCTAAATAATACAAGAATATTAAAGTAGGTCATTCGGTTCTTTAATTCAAAAACACAACCATATCAATATCTTTGATCTACGATTCTGGTAGTATCTGATCCTCTCTTTCATGTATTACAGATAAAATTTCTGTTACAAATTTCTTTTCTTTTGCCGCATCAGCTCTTACAAGTCTCAAAGCCAGGAATATATTCAGAATGTGAGTATACAGATAACTTGCGACTACCTTTCCTGATTTAGTATTCACCAAAGCATTCTTCATTTAATCACATAATTCGACGAGCAGAATTAATCTTTGATTCGTCAACAAGTTCTTTGAAGAACTTTTGATGCATCCAGATCATCTCGCAGCTTAACGCGAATACTCTTTTATATGGTAAACTGCATAATGTAATTCTTTGTACAGTTTCAGGCTTTCCATAAATATTAAGAAGGCTCTAATAAAATAATTATGCAAGACTAAACTACAAATAAAAATCAATATTGGGTTAAGATTGGTTTGTGTTGATATTCCATGAATACCTTTTTGATAAACACACACAAAGTTACCTTATGTATCCATTTCTGTTGATGCTATAGTGTATAGAATAATAAAAAATAATGCTTTAAAATGTTTATTCATTCAAATAATTTTTTTTAAAGATAAAATTATTTTTTTCATTAAAATTTACTTTATAAATAAAAATTATTCGAATAATGCTTTGGAAATTAAAGACTATTTTTGAATTGTTATATAATTTATAATTTATTTCTACAGATGTATTAAGATACGTAATCATATTACTGTTTTTTGTTAAACAGTTGGCGTTTCATTTGTCTTATTGGTGACTAAAAATTACTGTGTAAATATATTAAATTTAAGATGAAATTTATATCTATGGTTTTGCAGAATTGCAGATATCTGTGAATCTAAGATGAAAATACTAAGATGGGAAATTTCGGAAAAACATAAAAAATTACAGTTTTTAACATTGAATGTTTTGCGATTGTTATGATTTTTTATCATAACATTTTAAATTTTCTTTGTATCAAAATCATATTTATTTAATATTTAGATATTTATGCATGTTTTGCATGATTTTAGAATTACTTACTACATTTATTATGTTTTATGAGCGTTTTAGTTTAAATTTTCTTATTATATTATTTGTACGCGTGTCACATAATTATAAAAAAATTGTACTTATTCTATCAATACAATTATTTCATTTCAGCATTAATCCATTTCAGCAGCTGCCACAATAGTAGCAGCTGATGAAATGGATGGTATCCAGATAAATTATTCTCAGAAAATTTCACGAAGAAGATTTATGTGCAAGGCATGCCCCAAAGAGTGTACCCTGCCTATCACAGCAACATACAAATTTAATTAGGAATTCACATTTAATAATTAGACTGCAAATCAGTGGAGGTCTAAAAAATCTATTAAATGATTCAAACAATTAATAATCCAACAGGAAAGAGCAATTATTTTTGTCATGTACAGAAAAGAGATAGATTTGGTAGGTATAGTATGTGCGAGGGCTACACTGATTTGTATATTGGCCCAAAATGTATATTTACTGCTGAGTTATATGGACATAATGTTCTTGAATCAATTTTCATCCTAACGCGTGTACACTAGTGACATCTGATCGTGAAAGATCATAAAGATCTTGATTTTGTCTAGAATTACCTACTTTTGGTATTATTTGATATTTTTAGTATATTTATCTATTTTTTTGGTTACATTGGAGGTTTTTGTACAACAAGTACCACAACTTCTTTGGCTTAAACTTAATTTTGCTTGCTTATCCATGCAAGCAAAATTAAGTTTAGCAGCTTGTCTGCTGCACTTAACAAACCAACCTCCAGAGCTCCAGTTTTCATTCCTTAAATGAGATAACAATGGAATTTGCTATCAATTCAACTAATATACATCTTAATTTTGAGCATGGAATATTGCTTTCATGCCTATATAGTTTTTTTTGAGTCGATAGCATTGAATCTAGTCACGCATTCTCCCAAGATATTATGAATTTTTATAAGCTTTATTTTGCTTATTTTAAGAAAGATTTTTGTCTTTATGAAAATAAAATTCAAAACTTATCAAACAACGAGTCTTGATACGATACCTACATATTTAAAATGGAAAAGACATTAAAAGAGAATAATTAATGACAAATAAATTTTATTAACGGAACTTTACTACAAATGTTCAAATGATCAACCACCAACTACAAGACAATTGCCACAATCAACGACGAAGTGAATCAGTTCTACTCTACATGATTGATGACATTTTTTAAGAACGCCTGCAACTACGGTGTTGATTCGGGCAATAATGTCCCTCTGATGACTGAACGCGTACATCTTAATCGGAGCTCTTCAATTGCGCCAAATGAAGAAAATTGAAACTTTTGTTAAGTTATAATTGCTAGTATTAACATAATATCTAAGATGATTGCATAGTTTTACACTAAACAGTAGAACGAAAGGTTTTCAAAATCAATTAATTGCAAATGAACACATATTACAATTTTTATAATTAAAAAAATAAACAAACATCCTTAAAAGTAGATTTGAGTTTTATTGAATGAAATTTAATGTAATGATATAAAATAAATCTGAACAATTATATTTTCCAAAAATTATGAATGTGTATAACTATATTGATCCTATAATAATTTCAAATATAAGAACTTCTACTTCATGAATTAATTATTTATAACAACAGGGACGGAATAATAATTTACAAAATGGTGAGAGCATAGATGTAACAATCTAATTAGATGAAAGGTTTATATCAGGGATCTTTCATTTTACTCTTTAAATAATGATCTAAACAAAAATTCATAAATTGGATAGATACATTTCTAATTAAATTTTTAAACCTGTAAATATAAAAGGAAAAGGTAAGAAACATTAATCTAAACATTTTTCAAAAAACTTTTAAATTCAAATATTTTATATAAAATAAAAAGATATTATTCAATTATTAATTATCATATTAATATTATTCAATTATTAATTATCATATTAATATTATTCAATTATTAATTATCATATTAATATTATTCAATTATTAATTATCATATTAATATTATTCAATTTATAATTGGAATAATTGATCGAGATCAGTAAACAAACTTTTTATTATCTTCATAAAAGGTAAGAATCACTGGTCCATCGTTAAAAGGCAAATACCTTTTGGCAGAATTAAATATAGAATATGTTTCAGTGATTTCTCTAAAAACAAGTGATAGAAAAATTTTTTTATATCATATTTTTGTTAGTTTTGTACCATTTTTAAAAAATACAAATATTTGGTTTTGAATCAATGTGCATTCGAAACAAATAATTTCATTTTAGTCTATACAAATATTATATAGCTGAAATATCTTGTAATATTTAAAGGATCTCAAATTCATACTTCTAAACTTCTTTTGTAAAGAGTGTATTTATGAGCAGAATTCGTAAAATTTTGTTATTTTAAAGTGTAAGTGTTCTTTAATTTTCTTGATATTGATTAAAATGCTCTAAACTATCTCCATTTTTTTTTTCCTTGTAGATGCTTAAATATTCTAAATTAAATAATATATTCAGATCGTCTAACCAATGAAAACTATATCAACAACTTTTTCATGTTAAAACATTTTAAAGTTAGCATTACAGAAATATAAACGATCACATTCAAAAAAGAAATATAACTAGTTAAAGATTAAAGAATAATATTTAACAAAAATTGTTGTATTATGAAATAAATCTCTTTTTGTTAGATTTCTAACTTAAAAAAGGTAAGATATATGGAAATAATTTATTCAACAATTTTGATCTAAAAACCCAGATATTTTGACGCGCATTATTTTCAGTTTGTTTCTTTAGATAAGCATCTATAAAAAATATAATATGATAAATTTAATATATATATATATATTTCCAATGGCAGATTATGAACAATTACAGAAAAAAAGAACAACGAAAAAAAAAAAGAACAGAGTATACTACAAAACATGCTGCTACAGAGTTCATTAATCTAACATATCTCTAGCCTCCCAATATCTCTCGGCGAGAAAAGTCTTGCTCAGAGGATGATAGTGATATATGCGTGGAGTCCATGGCCGCTCCAGAGCTGCGGCATTCCACTGTGGGATTCGAAGAGTATCAAAGTGAGTATAAAAATAAATAATATAACTAATCTATAAATATTATAATCATTATTATACTTTTTTATACATCATTTTCAATATTTTTATTACGAATGAAGTTGAATGAATGCAAAATTTGCTCCGTCAATGGATAAGTTTTAGTAAACTCGATATGGAGGGCATGAAGACCACGAACCTTCCTTTTTATGGAACAGACTATTATGAAAGATTTAGGAGAAAAGGTAATTCATTCAGGAATAGGAATGAATGCCTCAAATCTACAATCAAATAACTATTTCAGAGTTTGCACAGTTTATTTTTGTCAGCACAAAAAGAGCAAAAACTGACCAGTTTCTATGATTGCGTCAGCTAGTTTCTAATTCTCATCGTTATTATCAAGGGACAAGTTGGACATATTAAAGTGATGTTTATTTTCATTATTATGCTTTATTAATATGTTTATTTCGTTATTATGACGAAGGATCTTTTATTTTTTATTGTGTTTTTCACTTACTTTTAACACATTACAACATTCAGATTTTGTACCCTCTCCTTTCTCAACTGATGCTCTTTTTTGGAAGTTATCTTGAATATCTTGCATTTTCTGCATCAAAAGATTTATCATTATCCTTTCATCTCATTTGTTACTTGTTAAAAGAAAGGCACCAGTTTATATCTTTTACATCACAGCAGCTTCTGAATAAAATATTAATAAAACGTATCATAAAAGATGGTTCTCCAAATGCTGGAGAATGTGATATAAAATTCTTTTGAAACTATAATTGAAAAACATGTAACAAATTCAGCTTAATACAGGCTACTCTACGGGTGGACTACTAAACTAGTTTTTAAAACGAAATTTGAAACAAATACACACCATTTGGCTTCAAGATTTTTTAAATAATATCATCTCTTAAAAGAAAAAAAACCTAATACTATATTTCATATTTACAAACCATCCATACAGATTTATTTAGCTCCCTACCACAAATATTTCTGATTGGTTTATTTGATTTGTTTGCCGGTTATGAATCAAGTTTCTTAAACTCAAATTTAGAGCTGCCAAAGTATTTTAAAGCCATATATCCTGTAACATAGAGTGCTAATGGTTCTAATTTTATAACTAGTAGGTAGAATACAAAGTACAACATATTAGTATCATATTCAGAATTATCCAGTGTACCTTGAAAGGATCTTACTTTAATGCATCTACATTTAAACAGAACTTATAAGCACTTGATCATTATAAAAATGGCTTATTTTTTAAAACATCCTATTCAAACCCACATAAATAAATATGTTGTTTTGTAATATTTATTAAATAAAATAAGTAATGATCTATTAATATATTGTGCAAATGCCCTATTCATGATACCTAGATAGTAAGCAAGAGATTTGTAGTTCTCATTTCCATGGATTGTTTAATTCATTACCATAGTATATTGCACCAGTAGTTGACTATTCTATTTTTTTACAACGTGATTCTCCAATGCAGTCGATTGTCTCTTTAAATTTCACTAATTATTATACTAAAAACCAATAAAAGTTTCGGAAATCGTCCACTGTGTATCATTCTTCTATATTTCCAATATGGAAAAACATTGATAAGTCGAAAAAGAGTCATTCAATACAAATTGGTCAAATTCAATATAGATTAAAAGACCAAAGTGCAAAAGCACAAATGTAAATGTTTGTCTCTCTATGAAAGTTGTTATTTATCACTGCCGGATAATTGGTCCTTCTGTAATCAATCATTCTTCCATTTTTCCAATACAAAAAACTGATAAATCGAAAAAGTATTATTCAATACAGAGGCTTAAAAGGCAACTGGTCTTTTAAAGACATTTGGTCTTTTAAGAATGGGTTAAAAATCAACTTAATCAAGGTTTAAGTATAGAAGCACAAATGTAAATTGCTGTCTCTCTTTGAAAATTGTTATTTATCAGTTCTGGATAATTGGGCCTTTTAAAATTTACATCTATAACTACGGTTATGGAGTAGATTAAGCGTTTTCCAAAATGTGCACATCAGAGACCACCTGCAGTTATTCCATATTTACCCTCTCCAACAATGAACATTAGCAAAGATGGCCCACTCTTTTATGCTATTCCATTATGATTCCCTTTCCCCAATTCAACTCTTCTGGAACAATAGATAGATTTTTTTGGTATACGATTTATTATGCTTGTACCCAGCATAATAACTGTAATTTAATTTTTCAATTCCATTTGTTCAATTGAAATACTTTAGCATCATTTGACGAATTATGGTTCTCCAGGAAATGCAATGCTCTTTTTAACTTGCCATTCAATATATTTCTTGTTTTTATACATACAAAACAATTTCCTTCCTCAAAAGAAGTATAAACAGTTGATTTTTTTAATGCCTCACTATTTGCAGACTTAAATTTAATGTTGAAAAAAATAAATTAGTTTTTACTGAACATGAACTTGGAAATAAAGATGAAATAGAAAAAATAATATTAATGTAAACAAGAAAAGATCAAAGGCATTATGGTATCTTTTTTTTTTTGAATTTCCAATGGGCATCCTAAATTAATTAAATTCTTAAGGATGTAATGAAGTTAAAAAATCAAGCATCGAGCGCATTCTAGAAAAAGGAAAGAGAGAAAAAAAGACATGCAATTAATTCCTGACAGTGCCAAAGGTTTTTTATGCATTTTATTAGAAAGTGATGGTAGAATTTTCCTCAACAAATACAACTTGTTTTACAGTGCTTTTCTTCTAATCTTAGGATTCTGTCGTGCAAACTTGTCAATTATATTTGTTGGCACATAATTTCCATGATCTTTTGACAAAATCTAACAACAAATGTTAAATGTTTTATATTATTTGTGTATACCTTTTTTCTATCTGAAAACGCATGCACCAGCAGAAAACAGATGGTGTTTTAATTGATCCGAAGCGTTCTGTTTTGCGTAGAAACTCATTTCAAAATTTACAGGCGAAGCACAACCGATAGTCCCAATATTTTTGTCACATATGTAGACGATAAATGCATACACCACAAAATCTATCCATTAAGCTAAAAATATATATATGCTGATAGTGTCACATCTGTATTACGATCATTTACGAAATCGAATCCAAATATGGAATATTCCGAATTTGCTGTAGGCAATAGAAACCCTTGTTTTGGTAACTTAATATACTGACTTCTGTAAAAGTTTGTTTCCACCGGATACTATGTTCTCACATCGTAGAATGTTAGCCAGTTGGAAACTGCGTGAGTTGAGGATTTGATTTTAGTTAGGCTGGATATTGGCATTATTAAGAGATATTGGCATCTGTTGGTCACCAATCTTATGAAAGAGGACTAAGAGGAACAGAACATCGTTATTTATTGGGATTTTTACTAAATGTTCAGCAATGCGTAACAAAAATATTCGAAGAATTTATCATATTTTTACTATTCAATATTTTACAAATTCGTCTGACAGCATTATAATTTTTAAAGAAGAATCTAAATAAATTAAAAAAACACTAAAGGATAAAGCCTTTTTTTTATTTAGTATTTCAATATGGATCAAAATGAATTCATAGTTCCATAAATTTAAATGCATACTTCCTTCTATGAGAAAACAAGTAATTACTAAGATAAAAAAAAATGTTATCCTAAGTGAATAGGGAAATTAATTTCTTAAAAAAATACTTCTGATAATACTCAGAATGTTTTCCGCGATAAAAAAATTCAACGTTTCGCATGAAAAAAAGAAAGTAAGTAAATCGCAAACCAAATTTCATAATTACAATTACATAGTTTTTTAAGTGCAAGTAAGTATTGGAATGCTCTGTAGAAAATCCGTATCGAAAGGAAACATTAAAATTCGTATTATCTCCTCAGTCACGGTAGAAAAAAACATACAAGTACATACACACATATTTTTTCTTGTGATATAAAAAAATTCTTATATGGTATTAAAAAAAAAAAAAATTATACTCTAAAATTATACATTTTTTTTTTTTTTTTTTTCTTTTCTTTAGAAATAGAGTTTTAGGAAAAAAAAACAGCACACATATGTTTTCATTTACAATAATACAGTTTTTTTCAAATATTAATTCATTAATTAAATTTAATTAATTAATTTTAGTTTTATATGGTAGAAATATTCATATATTCACGCTGCTCTTTCTTCTCATTTGCTCATCATTAATTAATTAATAATTAGTCAATAATCTCTTTTTTCTCATAACTAATTATTAATTTATTAATGATTATTAATTATTTTATTCATTCCATTATTCATTATTTTTATTCATTTAATTATTAATTATTATTATTTTATGATCAAATATTTTTATCATTCATTTAATATATGTTATTCATTTTTTTAAAATAGTGAAACTACAAATTGGAAATTATATAAAAAATCGTCTGATTTTATTTTAGCTTATTTATCTGGATATTATTATTCTTAATTTTTTAAGTTTGAATTTGAAAGGATCGTGTTTGAATATTCTTGTTAATGTATTCTATATTTTTAATTTTAAATGATCAAAAAGTTTTTAATTCAATTTGAACGATAGCCTAATATATGTTCTTTTATTATTTTTATCGTATGTATTTGCTTTTATTATATTTGCTTTTATTATATTTGCTTTTATTATTTTTGCTTTTATTATTTTGCAGTAATTCGAGATTGCTGTTATTTTTTTTTTTTCAATTCCTTCTATTAGCTCACACTCTTCCTATATATAGCTTGTTCAAATTTAAAATCGTTAATAAAATACTTTTTATTCATCCACTCAAGTTCAAATGCATTTTTTTGAACTTGTAGTGGTTGTCACTTGATGTTAATACAGTTTTTCAAATATTAATTTATTAATTAATTAATTTTAGTTTTTTTAGATTTAAGTTGCATTTATCTACCAATAGATAGCACCAGAAGAAGGGGAAAAAAAAGGAATTGACTTAAAAAATTTTTTTTTTTTTTTTATATTACTTGTTTTGAGAATTTATTGCATATGCACTTCTTTATTTCTTCCTATTCCTTCCTCCTTAATTTCCTATTCCTTCCTGGAACGAATTTCCTAGATTACTGATTAATAAACAAACAAACCTAGATATTTTGTGATGGTTTTCTAGAAGCTCTTAATCTTTGCTGAATTTTTAACATGGATGTGCATCATAACATAAAAAATAATAGCACATGTAATGTTTTATTTAAAAATCCGTTGAAACTTAAATAAATATTTAAAAACTTTCTCAAATTGAAATTTTATTTATGTATTTTTTTATGTGAATTCTATCATCTCAAACAGTTTTATTCTTTTTTTTTTATTTACGTTTTATTCTTTTTTTTACTCAGTCACCGGTATTACTATAATTACAAGAATTGAAAAGTCAATAAATGCATGTCTCTTTTATAAAACTATAAAATAAATTGTATCCATTTTAAAAGATTACATTAAATTTATCCAATATTTTGTAATAAATAATCCAAACAATAATTCTATTCATTTGAAAACTAAATTTATCTTCTAAATAATATAACAATATTAAAGTAAGTCATTCAGTTCTTTAATTCAAAAACGCAACCATATCAATATCTTTGATCTACGATTCTGGTAGCGTCTGATCCTCTCTTCCATGTCCTACAGATATAATTTCTGTAACATATTTTATTTCCTTTTACAACATCAGCTCTTACGAGTCTCAAAGTTAGGAATATATTCAGAATGTATGGTCTACAGATAACTTGCAACAACCTGTTCTGATTTAGTATTCCTTATTTAATCCCAGAATTCGACGAGCACAATTAATGTTTAATTCGCCAACAAGTTCTTTGAAGAACTTTCCATGCATCCAGATCTTCTCGTAGCTTATAGTGCGCAATCTTTATATGGTAAATTGCATTATTTAGTTCTTTGTATAGTTTTCGGCTTTCCATAAATATTAAGAAGGCTCTGATAAAATTGTTACGCGTGACTAAACTAGAAATAAAAATCAGTATTGGGTTAATTTCGGGTAATGTTGATTTTCCATGATTACTTCTTGATAAAACATACACAATTTACCTTAAGTATACATCGCTGTTAAGTAATGCTACAGTTTATAAAATAATAAAATGTAATATCTTAAAAATATTTTTCATTTAAAAATCCCTTATAAATAAAAAGAATTATTCAAATAATGCTTTAAAAATTAAAAAAAATATTTTTTATTTATATGTAATTTATTTATACAGATTGTATTCAGATAAGTGGCAGCATTACTGTTTTTTTTGTAACTGTTGATTTACGATTGATTAATTTTATTGAAGACTATAAATTACTACATAAATATATTAAATTTGGAATGAAATTTATCGCTACCGTTTTTATAGAATTACAGAGATTTGTGTATCTTTAATACTAAGATATGGAATATCGGAAAAAAATATCAACTGAATTGCCGATTTTAATATTCATTGTTTTGTGATTATTTCAATTTTTTTGTGTATTTCTTTTGCCATATAATTGTAAATTTTATTTTGTATCAAAATCATATTGTATATAGTATTTATATATTTATGTACGTTTTGCATGATTTTAATATTGAAACTTCGTTATGTTTTATAAATATGTTAGTTTAAATTTTCTTATTATATTATTTGAAAGTGTGGCACATAAACATAAGCAATTGTGCATATCCTACCCAATAAAATTAGTGTACCTATTAAAATTATTTTGCAATGTAGAAAATTCTCATTAAAATAATTGATACATTAAAAAAAAGTTTTCTCATTTTGTCTGGTGGTTTTGTTGGATGTTCTCTAAAGAAAATAACTTTCAAGCTGAAATTTGTTTAGCAGGATTATTTCAGTTTCATTTCGAGAAATAGGAGCATTTTTTGGATACAATTTTACCGATACTGTTTTAAATATTTTTATTTCCAATCATAAATAATTATTTTTGTTTCCATTCGTTCCATTCCAGAAAATTGACATTCTATTGAATTTTGTACATTTTTTAGTATTATTGAGTTCCGGGAATTAGTCAACTAGAATGAGGCAAAAAACTCCTGACACTGTTACGGATAATGATTTGAATCAAATGGATTTGGAGAGTATAGGCATCAGAGCAACATAATTGGAAATCAATTGATTGCTGAGTGGGTTAAAATGCAATAGAAAATATGCAAAATATAATCGTAAATTAATAAATTAATTGAGAATTTTATGACTTTGAATATATACTTGTTTCCAAAAAAAAACAGAAACTGTGAAGTGTAATTGTGTGATATCCCTGCATTTTTCTTAAAAGATACCTTATTACTCCACACCATTTATATGAAAAAATATAATAGCAAGTTATTTGAGAGGTAGAAGAGGCCAGAGTCAATCTTATGTGCCAAGATGATTAAATGTTAGCCTTTCTGTGATTCATACACAGTGGATTGTACTTTAAGAAAATAATCATTTTCTAAAAGGTACAACCGAGGAAGACCTATTAATCAAATGCCACATATGATGCTGCACATTTGTATAGGTAAGATTATATATTGTTTCTAATCATGCATTCTCCTCAGTTACTATACTTCTTGATATGTTTTATTTTTGCTAATTTTCAAAAATAATATTTTTTTCTTTTATAAAAGAATATCTCATCATTTTTATTTAATTCCATTTCAATGAAAATAAATATTTTTATCCCATAATACTCATATAATGCTAGAAAACTATTAAACATAGCAAACTAATGAGTTTTTAACTGTCCCTAGAAAAAAAAAATAAAAAATGCAAACAACGAGCCTTGACACGGCGCCTACGTATTGAAAATGGAAAAAATTAAAGATGAATAATCAATGACAAATAAACCTCATTAACGAAAATTTACTGCAAATTATTTACAAATGGTCAACCACTAACTACAAGACAATTGCCCCATCAATGTAGAAGTGAATCATATCGACTTGAAAAAAAAAATCAACTTTTAAGTACGCCTTCAACTACAGTATTGATTCGGGCAGCAATGTCCTCTGAGGACTGAATGGGTATCTTTTAAATTGAGCTCTTCAGTTCTCCGTAATGAGGAAAAAATTAAACTAGTTTATAATTTATAATATCTCAGATGCTTTGTTGTGTTGTTGTTTAAAAAATAACTTCTTGTTTTAAAAAAAAATTTGATGTTATAATATCATATTGCTTATAATTTCATATTCTTATTATCATTATTCTACCATTTCAAAACAAAATATTTCTCTTTTTAATCAATGTGGATTTCATAATTTTTTTTTTTTTTTTTGCTTCTAAAAATATTTTATGGTGGAATAATCTTTTAATATTTAAAGGAACCCAAAATTATATCTTTGCAATACTTTCATAAATGTGTACACACGCAGAATCGTGAAATGTTTATTATTTTAAAGTGCAATTATTCAGTTTTGAAACAATAGGAATTTAGATATTTTATTTAAATTTATTTTGCTTCCAAATAATACACTATTAATTTATTGTACAAAAAAAAATTAAAAATTACAACAAAAAATAAATACATAAAACATTCTTAATATTAAACTGCATTTTAATAATTATTTCAAAATTTATAAAATTAATTACTAAAGAACTTAGAAGTACAATATCTTCTCTTCTTGCTAAAGAAAACAGCACACAGAATGCATTGAAATATTTCTCTCCATAAACACTTCTTTCGAAAATATCGTCAAATGTATGAAAATTACTTGCTGTATTTAAAAAGAATATATCATACCATTTGCAGATGACATAAAATAATATGACATATTCCATAAAATTAGTTACAAAAAAATACGATCTGCATAAATGTATTATCCCAAAACAATGTTTGAACAGCTTTAAAGATGTGTTTTTAGCCCTTTGTATGGGAATTGAAGTTAATCTGTGGCATGTATATTATTCATTGTCTTAGATGGCTTAAGGGGAAAAAACAAGCATTTGCTATTTGCTTTTGTTCTATTGAATTCTTCCAGATGGCAGGTCCATTTCTCGTCGTCTGTATATGTGGTGTTGTCTTTCCCTGTTTGCTAGGTAATGGCTAGGAAAGATTTATTTTCACCATTGTCAATATCAACAGAAGAATTCCTTGGGCAACACAAGAATCAACTCATTGAAATTGAAGTTCTTTACGGTAGGTACCAAATATATGACAGCTTTTAATCTGTCATTCGCACCCTAGTAGACTTGAAAGAAGGGATGATTTATCAATCTCTGAAGACTTTTTTTGTTGATCCATTGTTCGTCCTATATAATAACTATAAATATCTTCACTTGAAAAGTGTTTATCAAGTACAGAAAACCATATGAAAATATTTGTCTTTAAATTAATGAAAAGTCCCCATTCTGATAATAGAAGGTTGATTAATGCTATGAATTTTTAAATATGTAATAATTATTTCAATTATTACATACTTAATGCAATAATTATTTCAATTATTACAATGTATCACATTTTTACTTTCTGGACTATTTGATTTGAAAATATAACATGATATTTGTGACAAATTTCAGTATGAATTAAAAGAGACTCTAAGACTCTACATATAAAGAAACAGAATGTCTTTAATAATCGATACGTATTGCTACACAGTACAGAAAAAAAAAATCGAGTTTGATAAAGTTAAAGAAAAATAAAATTTATTATTTACGATAAAAAGAAACTAATAAAGAACGATAGTATGTTAAGATATGTATACTGGTTTTTATAGAAATTATGCAATTTAAATATTAACTTCAACTATTTCATATTGAATTTTTAAGCCTTATGTGTTCATGAAAAATATCATAACGCAAATATTTCTGATAAAACTATTTTGAAACTTGATACATATATTTTGATTTAAATGTAAGAAGGAAATATTGTTTAGAAAAAAAAAATTATCTATTTTATTTAAAACTATAACAGAAATATAAATAATTAAATTATTTCTCTGAAACAATATAAATAAACTTTAAGTTTTTTTTTTTTTTGAATTAACACATTTTACAACGATTTTAGTATTTCACGCATTTGTTTTTCAATTTTAATCTACAAAATTGAAAAAAAAAAAAAAAAAAAAAAAACTGAAATATATTTTATGTAAATTACAAACTTTTCTATATGCTGAATCAAAAGATGTAAAAATATTAAAATAAACAGTATCATCCTAAGTGATTTCTACCCTAGTTATGGAGGAATATATTGGAGTTAAAAGCTTTTAACACTAAAATCTCAATTAATATGAAATTAAAGCAAAATTTAAAAAGGAAATTTTATATATGAGTACTTCAATATAAAATTTAAATATTTATCAAATTAATTTTTAATTCAAAAATATATTTTTAAAGAATTAATTTAATTATTTTTATAATTAATTTTTTTTTTTTTTTTGATTTTCTAGAAAATTTCTATTTTTCGACATTTATGTTCTAGTGTACTTTAATTACTACAAAATTAAAATTAAAAAGGAAATTTAAATACAATACAATCTTGCAATGAAGTTTATTCTCAATAAACTATTAAATAGAAAATATTTTATTGGTAGATATACATTTCATGTCTTTTAGTTGTTTTGCTATATTTCGAGATACCCTAGAATTAATTTCTTCTCTCTGATGTTTATGTTGAAATATCTGCAATTACTATAAAACTTAAATAGACATTTCAATACACTACTTAATATTTGCTATTAAAAATATTTCCAATGATCATTTGAATGAAAAAAACCACCAATCTTGGAAATAAAGCTTTTCGCTTCACAGTCTTTATTAATTATTTTTTATTTCCAAACTTAATTCGGTCTGATTGGTCTTGATATTAAAAAATGACCATGCTAATCATTAAACTGGGAGATGTTCGTTTTGGGGAAGAAATTATTATCAATTGGAAAGGATCTCAATTTAACTTATTTGCACTTTTTATTAACAGAAAATTGATGATTTTTTCATTTTCTTGATATTGATTAAAATTGTTCTAAACAATCTCCATTTTTTTCCTTGTAGATGCTTAAGTATTCTAAATTAAAAAAATATATATATTCCAGATCCTCTAACCAATGAGAACTATATCAATAACTTTTTTTCATGTTTAAAAATTTTAAAGTTAGCATTAAAGAAGTATAAACGATCACATTTAAAAAGCTATATAACTAGTTAAAGATTAAAAAAAATATTTAACAAAACTGTGAATAGACTATTTTATGGATTAGATGGATTTTATGGAATAGTCTATTTTATGGAGTAGACTATTATGAAAGACTTAGGAAAAAAAGGTAATTCAATCAGGAATAGGAAAGAATGCCTCTCATCGACTATCAAATTACTATTTTAGAGTTTACACAGTTTGTTTTGTCTAGCACAAAAGCAAAAACTGTCCAATTGCTATGGTTGCTTCAGCTAGCTTCTAATTCTCTTCGTTACTATCTTAAGGGACAAGTTGGGCATATTAAAGGGATGTTTATTTTCATTATTATGCTTATTATGAGGAAGGATCATTTTATTTTATTATGTTTTCACTTACTTTTTAACACATTACAACATTCAAATTTTGTGACCTCTTCTTTCTCAATTGATGCTCTTTTTGGGGGTGTCCTTGAATCTCTCTTGCATTTTCTGCATCAAAAGATTTATCATTATCCTTTCATCTCATTTGTTACTTGTTAATAGAAAGGGACTAGTTTATATCTTTACATCATAACAGCTTCTGAATAAAATATTAATAACAATTATCATAAAAGAATCTGTCTCCAAATGCTGGTGTATGTTAAGCAAAATCCTTTTTTGAAACTATAATTGCAAACATGTATCAAATTAAGCTTTATCCAGTGTACTCTGCCCAGTGGACTACTAAACTAGTTTTTAAAACGAAATTTGAAACAAATACACCCCATTTTCGGCTTTAAGACTTTTAAATACAGTCCTCTCTTACAAAAAAACCGTAATGCTATATTTTATATTTACAAACCATCCATACAGATTTTTCTAGCTCCTACCACATAGATATCTTGATTGTATTGTTCGATTTGGTTTGACGGTTATGGATCAAGTTTCTGAAACTAAAATTTAGAGCTTCCAAAGTATTTTAAAACCATATATCCTGTAACATAGAATGCCAATGGTTCAAATCTTATAACTAGTAGGTAGAATACAAAGTACAGCACATGAGTATAATATTCAGAATTATCCAGTCTTCCTTGAAATGATCTTACTATAATACATCTACATTTTAAACAGAACTTATGAACACTAATCATCAGAAAAATGAATTATTTTTTAAAACATCCTATTCAAACCACATAATAAATGCGTTGTTTTGAAATATTTATTAAATAAAATACGTGATGATATAATAATATATTATGCAAATGCCCTATTCATGATAATTAGATAGTAAGCAATAGATTTGTAGTTCTCATTTCATCATTCATTCATTGTATAATTCATTAGCATAGTATATTGCACCAGCAGTTAATTATTCCAATTTTTACAACCTGATTCTCCAATGCAGTCTCTTTAATTCCACGAATTAGCATACTGAAATACTAATAAAAATTTTCACAAATCCTCTATTATGTATCATTCCTCTATTTTTCCAATATGGAAAAAATGATAAATTGAAAAAGTGTTATTCAATAAAGAGGCTTAAAAGACAACTGGTCTTTTTAAACCTCTGTTATAAAATTAATAAAGGCTTAAAAGACCAAAGTATAGAAGCAAAAATGTAAACTGTTGTCTCTCTTTGTAAATTGCTATTTATCAGAACCGAATAATTGGGCCTTTTAAAATTTAATTCTATAACGACATTTATGGAGTGTATTAAACTTTTTCCAAAATGTGCACATTGGAGGTTACCTGCAATTAATCCACATTTACCCTCTCCAACAATGAACATTAGAAAATAAGGCCACATCTTTTATACTATTCCATTAGGGATTCCCTATCCCCAATTCAACTTTTACGGAACAATATATATACTTTTTTCGGTAAAGATTTATTATGCTTGTACTCAGCATAATAACTGTAATTTAATTTTCAATTCCATTTGTTTAATTGAAATAATTTTAGCATATTTTTTTGACGAATTATGGTTCTCCGGGAAATGTAATGATCTTTTAACATGTCATTCAATATATTTCTTGTTTTTATACATAAAAAACAATTTCCTTCTTCAAAGAAGTTTAAAAATTGGTTTTTCTTTGATGCCTCACTTACTATTTGCAGACTTAAATTCGAATGTAATGTTAAAAAAAATTAATTAATTTTACAGAGCACGGACTTGTCAATAAAGAACAAATAAAAAAAAAAATAATAATAATGTAAACAAGAAAAGATCAAAGGCATTATATCTTTTTTTCTTTTGTATTTCCAATGGACATCCTAAATTAATTAAATTCTTAAGGATTTAATGAAAGTTAAAAAATCAAGCATCGAGGGCATTTTTTTTATGCAAAAAGTGAAAGAATTTTCTCAACAAATACAATCAATCCTTCTAATAAGACAAACTGCAATTATATTCCTAGCAGTGCAACATATGTTAAATGGAAGATTTTTTTTAGCAGTGCATTTTATTAGAAAGTGATGGTAGAATTTTTCTCAACAAATACAGCTTGTTTTACAGCGTTTGTCTTCTAATCTTTAAATAGGATTCTGTCGTGTAAACTTGTCAATTATATTTGTTTGCTCATAATTTCCATGATCTTTTGACAAACTCTAACATCATATGTAAATTTTTTGTATTATATGTGCATAACTTTTTCTATCTGAAAACGCACGCAGAAAACAGATGGTAAGCATATTTTTGGATTTATTTTAATTGACCCGAAGCTTTCAGTTTTACTTAGGAACTCGTTTCAAAGTTTACAGGCGAAGCATAACCGAAAGTACCAATGTCTATCTTGCATATGTAGACGCTAAATGCATATGCTAGAACGTCTATTCATTATGCTCAAAGAATATCTAACCAGATACTGTCACTTCTGTATTGTGATCATTAACGAAATCGAATAAAATATGGAATATATCGAATTCCATTTGGGCAATAGAAACCATTGTTTCATAATAAAATAGACACTTACTTATGTAAAAGTTGATTTCATCCGGATACTATCTCAAATTATAATAACTAGGTTAGCCATTTGGAAGCCGTGTGATTAGACTTCAGATAGAGTAGTGTTCTAGAATAGGGGATATTAGCATCCGCTGCTAATCAACATTGAGAAACAATGCAAGGGGAACATACCATCATTATTTATTGTGAACTTTTTCTAAATATCCAAGAATCTCTTCATAATATACAACAAACACATTCTTGCAATATTTTTATCATATTTTTTTTAATCAAATACTTTTAAATATTTGCCTGATAGACATTATTAATTTTAAAGAAGAATCTAAATATAGAAAAACACTAAAGGATCAAGTATTTTTTATTTAGTATTTAATTAAAAGATCACAGTTAAATTCATAGTTACCTGATTTAAATGCATACTTTCCATTATATGTGAGAAACAAGAAAATACTAAGATAAAAATTTTATTCTAAATGAATAGGAAAAATTAATTTCTTAAAAAAATACTTCTGATAATACTCAGAATGTTTTCCTCGATAAAAAAAAAAAAAAAAGTTCAACATTCCCGCATGAATAAAAAAGAACGTACATAAATCTGCAAGCAAATTTTCACACAATCACAAGATAATTTTTCAATAAATTTTTTCGCTGAACTTTCAATTAAATTCAATTATTTAATTATAAAAACACTGAATATTTATAATCAGGATTACTCAATATATTATAGAATTATACGATTTTCCAAAATATTAATATGAAATCCTTTTTTAAATTCTGTTATATTTCTATCTTCTTTTCTAAAAATAAAGTTTAAAGGAAACATATTGCAAATTTTTGAAATTTTATATTAGTTGAAATTTTTTATTATTAATTTTTATATATTTGAATATGGACAATTTATTAAAAACTTGAATTATGAATAAAAGTGATTATCAAACCAGTTTTTAAAAATCTTTCTGAGAAGTTGACATGGTTAGACGTTCTCTTACATCTTTTAATATTGATTTCTTACATCCATTAAGTTAAAAACCTAATGCACCTTAGTTTTTATAATTGTTATGGATAAATGCAATATTTTAATTTTCTTTGTATTTTATTCTGACCTCTTTTTTAATATTTTTTTCAAATGTTATTTATCATATTCATTTGTTATTACTATTTCTTTAGCATTGAAATATTCTATAGATATAAACTAGAATGTGTGTATGTATTCATGATATTCCAACATAAAAAAATTAACAACTTAGCTCTTTAATTTTGAAAAATATTTTTCTAATAATATTTAATAAACTACTGCCAATCTGCGAAGGTAGATTAACACTTCTAGAAGCATAAAATGAAATTCGATGTCTTCCGCAGTGAGTTGATTCGGTGTCTTCCACAGTTGAGTTGATAGGAACAAATCTGCCAAATCATTCCTAAAAAGTAATACAATTTAAACTGTTTGATAGAGAGATTATTCTTGGAATTTATTGAGCTTATTGGAATTAATGATTAAATTGAAATCACATTTTCAGCAGAGAATTTCACTCAAGATTCTTTAGTTAATAATAACAAAATTTCCATCAAGCTGACAGTGGTAATCTGTTGCAAAATTTCTTATGAGAACAAAGTATTTATAATTTACTTTATGTATAATAACATGTTATGGTAAAAATATTAATTCATGATTATTTCATTTACGGATAATGTTTCAAGTATGAATTAAAACATAAATTTAAATTTATAAATTCATATTAGTTTACATACGTTAAGCGTTAAAATAATAAATTAGTTCTAAACATTTTCGTTTCGATTTTTCAGTTATATTGAAAGAAGTGACAATTTTGCCATTTAATTTGGGATAATTAATGTTTGATTTTCAATGAAATTTAACATGCTTCAGATTTTTGAATTAGATCATTTGCATTTTAAAATTGTTAATCTTCCATAAATTGATATTGGCTTCGGAAGGTTTCTTCAAATACCATGATAATGTAAATCTGCAGGAAGTAGGATAGTGTAGAGGATTACATAGTATATCTCCAATAAGAACAAAAGCTTAAGTCCCTGAAATAGAATGTTTGCAGGTAAGAAGGAAATAAGCCAGGACCTGTAAAAACACGGTTTCCTCTCATGTCCCTGCTGCAGAATATGTTAACAATTTTTTAATAATTTGGTAAACCGGTCGATCCGTTAATCCTTCATCACATTGTTTTTGCCGTTTTGAATGGAGGTGACTTTTAATAACCTTTCAGTTCTGAAAGGATACATTTTTTGGATTGGCTCACCTTTAAGTAGGTCTTTCTTTGCGAGTTAATCACCAATATGATATGTGCAATTTGATCCAACCTAATTTAATCTGTTTATTCGAGTAGAGAGAACACTGGATTTCCCTTGGGAGTGGATGTGTTGTAAGGATTTAATACGACTCGTAAATCAGAGAGGCTATAAGACTATATTTCTACACACTCTTGTTGTTAAAACTTGTCGAATTGCCTCACGTTTGGCTATTAACTATACGTAAACAATTTATCTATTCACTCTGAGATTTTACACCCATTTTTGAAGGGGAAAATGCTGCCTTCATTTGATTTGGAGCACTTCGCACAACATTTCTCAGCATTAGCTGAAGATAAATGTATTCGAATATCAAGTTGATTACAGATATAAAACCATAGATTGAATTTAGTGACAATCCTACAATCTTCTCAAAAATCATACACAGTTTTTTGTGTTGTTTCCATCTGTATGTCCTTTCTCGTTTTGGACATAAGAGTGAATGATGATTCCGTTGCAGTTTAAGTGAAGGGTACGAGGCATGTGGTTATCTGAAAAACCCCTGTTGATGTGTATATACAGACGAAAATATGTCCCAGTTATACATAGAAGAAAGTTCTTTTGAAAGGACAGCAATTTTCTTTTTCAATTCTAGGTTTTGGAAAGAGTGCCCAGACATCTTCTCCGTGATTTAGTACTCTTTCCACTATCTCCTTATGTATGATTCGCCAGAATTCTTGTTTGGTACTCAGTTATTACTGGCACTTCTTTGTAACATGACAATTAGATCTGCTGCTATTTTGCCTTGTTCACTATTGTATTACTTTTATCAATTTGTTTCACTCAATAGAGTTTTCTTCGATGAATACACCTTAGTACTCAGTGAGCATCTGTGTACACAGATGTTTTGGTAGATGCCACTTGTGCGGAAGAAATAGGCCCTGGCTACCCAAAGGACTAGCCGCTTTTTTTCGATCTGATTATGTGTCGGTATCGTCATCACCAATAGAAAAACCTATAGGCCCATGGGTGGATTTTAAGAGGAAATCAGCCAATAATGGAAGAAGGTCATGAAGTCTATTGACCTATTGAATGCAAAAGATTTTCAACATCTTTTTCTTTTTGCGCCTTTTGAGTAAATCTCTAATACTAAGAATTCTGATTTTTTTCGAAGGATTGAAAAACTTCTTCAACAATGATCTCACCGATGGTTCTTTTTCGGTGAAGAATATATCTGAAGTATTCTGAGAAGTATAAATGACACTGTACGAGATATCTTAGAAGGACTTTCTAAAGTTTCTGCATACGAACATGAATAATTTGAATCAAGAAGAGATTTTCTAAGCCATCAAGTGTTTGTTGAAAAGTATTAGCATAAAGTTCAAGTCAAGAGGTTTATCTCCGTAAGTACTAAATTCAAAATTTAACTTAAACAAGTGCCTGTTTTCCCATTCGGCAGATTTATTATTTCAGAAATGTTGCCAATAGTTGTAAATTATTGATTCCATCACTTCCATGGTACGTAATGAGCTAGACGAGCTTCATCTTGTCCCAGTGATCTTCTTGATCTTCCACGTGAATTTCATTTCCTAAACTCAATATTTCATAATTAAATTCGAAAATGGACAAAATAAAGGAACAGTATATAACGTAAAGAATAATAATAAATAAATAAACAAATAAAAAATAGTGGAAAAGACCAATACTTGCTGCACTCACAAAATTTTTCTAGTGACACTCCTTTATTACATATTTAGAGAGGAATAATCAAACAAGAAAGCAAAAGAATTTAAAGACAATCCTGCAAAAGTAATAAGGAATTCTGTAGTCGTCAAAGCAGGTGGTTGCGTTTTGAAAAACAGCAAGGTTTGAGGGTCACTTGAAATCGGCTTCTAAAACAGGAGTGAGAGAAGGAAATATTAAAAAATTGTTTAACTGATTACCTAGGTTAAAAAAAAATAGAGTGAAAGGCGTAATACTTCAACTCAGCACTTAGAAATACTAAACGACAAGAGGATGAAAATTGAGACAAAATAACTGATTATCAAAAAATCGTAGACTGATTTGTAGTAGGGAAAGAGGGAGCAAAAATGGTAGGATGCAAAAAATTTAAAATAAATAAATAAAAAAAACTGAAACATGAAAAAACCTAAAATTCGCAAAAAGAAATTCATCAATTCAAAGAGAACATCAAACGCTAAAAAGATTGCACTAAGTAATTGACCAGAAAAAGAAAAAAAAAAAAAAAAAAAAAATTGCCGCAAGGAAGTTGAAAAAGGGTGAATATAAATTAAAAAAAGATGCTAGAGAAAACTGAAAATAAATAAATAAATAAAACGACTATGTAGTTAAAAATTAATGAACAGGAAGAAAAGGTGAATAATTCAAAAAAGTAAGGAGGAGGCTGGAAAATCTTTAAGAAGACAAACCGATTAAAAGAGAAAACTAGAAATCCAAAAGAAAAGAAAAAATTCAAAAAGAAGGAAAACAAGTAAAAAAAAATCCAAGATTAAAAGGCAAGATAAAGCTACAAAGGAATAAAATGCACATAAAAATAGGTATCACTATTCAAAACATATTTTTCGCGAAGAAAGACTTACCCTGGTCATCTTCAACTCTGCAAAAATACTTGATATATCTTTTATTTTTCAAAACACAGCTCCATAAGGCAAAATAAGTGACACGAATGGAGAAATTGAGAAGAGAAAAAAAAAACACATCTGTACTGCGTTGAAGAGGGAACTGGACTCAAATCTTATAAAAGAGTCACTGCATTCTTTCCTTTTCAGTATTGTAATTTCTCCAAGTCTCAAAAAGTCGATATAGATTAAAAGTATGGACCACTGTATCGGCCAAATTGATTCGTTAATGAATTGAATAATGAAACATTCGAGAATGAATTACAGATTAAACCCTCTATTTAGTCTGTAATTCATTCTCATTCATTCATTCTAATAAATTTTTCCAGAAACGTATTTACAAATAAATTATCTATTCCTTAAAAAAGTTATATGGTTTAAATATTTTAGTAATACTCGTATAAAAGTAATAATGGAAATATTTTAAACAATAGTTGAGGTAAAACAAATTTATATTTGGGAACTAACAGAATAATTTCAAACATTGTCTACTGTATGAAGGTCAGCAAACGCAAATAAATAAAACTTTTCAATTACTATGATCAACCCGTATGCATATAACAGTCATATAACAATGAAAATAAGTTTGGGATGGATTTTGGTGTATTGTATATTAAAAGAAGAATGTGAATTTCGCTATCACTGGAGGCATGCGTGTTTCTTTTTCAATGTTATTATATATAACATTTCCATGTAAGAAAAAATATAGACTATAATAACGCATCTTTTTTTTTTTATTTTGAAAGCAACATTTTACTGTCTAGACTGTTATATTTGAAAGTGTAATATATTTAAATGCCCATATATTTTTTTTTCTGATATCGTGGTCTAAATATGATATATTTCAAAATTAATATGAAATAAAAGTAAACTATATGCATAATGTCTAGTGATTCTCCATCATATCTCAAATTCATTATAAAAATACATTTTAAAATTTATTAAGAACATTTCCAAAATAATTGAAATTACATACATATAAAAAAATTTTAACGCATATCTTTTCCTTAGTCATAAACTTTGCCAAGAAAATCATTTCATTCAGGGATCAAGCTCGATTTACCAATCACTCTTTCCACAAAAATCACTTTAATATGTAATATGAATTAAAAAATAAATTATATACCTTACCTTACCTTATTATAAATAATATTCGTTTAGAAAATACCATGTAAATACCATGTACCATACCATTTACGTAGAATGATGGAGCAATATATTAAAAGGAAATTGATAAATATATTTTTGTTTTACAATTAATCTTCATATATTTGATAATTATGGGACATGTCATGCATATAAAAATATTTAATTCATAACACTTATACGTGAAACACATTATCAAGAAAATCTATTTATTCTTGAAGATCTTCTTCCCTCTCACTAACTGCACAATTAAACAATCATTTAAAATGTAATATAAAATAAAAACATCTACATCATGTCGAGTGTTTCTTTAGCATATCTAAATCCAATATGAGAAATGAATTTTAAAATTTCAAAAATATTTTCATAATTATTTAAGTAACAGATATATACCATATAAAAATGAGAACTCAGAACACTTATCCGTTTAAAACGTCAAGAAAAACAATTTATTCCTCTAACACTGAGGAATTCTGATCTATTTATTCTTCAAAAGGATTGCGCAAGTAAATATTTATTTAAAGTTTGTTGTAAAATAAAATAAATAATATAACTTTTGTGATTCTCCAGCACATCTAAGTAACAAGAGAAATAGATTTTAAATTATAAAATTCAATCAATAAAATCAATTTAAGATTATAGAGACTGCAATATGTGAAAGACCGCAAAAAGTTTTATATTATAAGATAATTATTACTGACAAGACAATTATTATTTAATATAGAATAAAAAAATAATAATCTAATCGAGTGATTTTCCAGTATATCTAAATCCAATATGAGAAATAGCTTTTAAAATTATAAAATTATTCATAGTTATGATTATCATTTAAATAGCATACAAATCATACATATAAAACGATCCTGTCACAGATCCTGTCAAGAAAATCAATTTATTTCTCTAAGAATTAGAAAACAAGATTGGCTTACACCTCACTGATACCACACGTAAACACTCCGCGATCAATTAAATTGCAGGAGACTTATAGGGAGACGTCTTCAAAGCCATTATCGAAAAGTGTTCAATCGATAAAGATGCCCCAGCTCAAGAATATCGATGAGTTAGTTTGGCATAAATGACCCATTTTCAAGAAGGTTTTCAACGTTCATTGCAAAGAAATATGTTTCGTGTATTTTATTTTTTTCATCGGAAGTTTGTTTCATACGTGTGCAATTTATAAAAATCTATTCTTAAATCTTCACATACACTGCTCAAAAGAATTAGAGGATATTGATATTTGGTAATAAACTGCGGATGAGAAAATATTTTGATGACTGATATATGATGTATTTGTGTTGCAAGTAATGAGAAAAAGGAGAAGAATTAACGGAATGAAAAAGGAATAATTATACTCAACCTCAAAAATTAATAATAATTTTAAATTTAATTAAACTCACAATATTCCGTAATTGTTTTGAGCAGTGTATTTGGTAATTTCAAAGACTTCTTTTAAAGACTTTAGTTTATATTTTATTAATGACTTATTTTTTATATTAATGTTACACAAAATAAATGTCTGAATTTCAATGATAAACATTGCGTTTGATTCATAGAAATATTCTTCAATTAACCCGAATGCGTTGTATATGTTGATGCGTTGTAAATATGAGCATTCAATTCAAAACGACATGCGAAACAGAGCCGAAAGCTTCCATATCTTTGGGTGTTTGATTGACCCGGTAAATCTAAAAGCCATGAAGGGAAATTGCATTGGTCTCAAAGCCTTGACGGAAGGTGAAAAAAAGCTTTGCCTTGCTAGTTGGCACCATCGGGTGTATCTTTCTGAATTGCTATTAGCAATTGTTTTAGAAAAATGCAATATTGAAGAAAAAAATTTATAGAAAGGATATTGGGTATACGATGAATTGATTTGATGAAGTTGCTACGATTTCTGTAAAAAAAATTGTATTAGGATATATTTAGTTGAATGACATGTAGGTTAGTCGCCTAGAAATTTAAAAAAACTAATTTCATTATTCATCAGAACATAATGCTTATAAAAAACTATTTTTAAGTCAGTGAAAAGGGACAACTTAGATATTTCTAATTACACAGATAAACCGTCAGCGATCAATTAAATCGTAGCAGACAAACTTCCTCAAAGTCATTATCTAGGATTTAATCGATAACGCTGTTCCAACGCAAGAATATCAATGGAACAGCAATCGTGGTGTAAATGACCATATTGGAAAGAGCGAGAGAAGTATAATTAATTAGAGTAAAGCACTTTGTTAGAATTTTATTAGAGATGGAAAAAAAATTATTTTTTAAGAAACAAATATCTTTGAAATGTTTTGAAAGAAATGTTGAAAATAAAGCCTTTTATACTTTTGAAAATGCATGTGATTGTTATCTTATTTATTGAACAATTTTCATTATAATTTATGTTTATAAATGAGCTTCTTAAATTATTTTGATTTGTTAAGTAAAATAATTGTTACCTATCTAATTATACAATGTAATACGCTGCTAAATATTAAAATTACAGCACCAAAATTAAAGTAAATGATATTTTTGTGCAATCATATGTTTATTGCTCATGGGTAAAGTAATTAATATTTTCTATGCCTTGGATCAAACGTTTACACAGAAACTAGTATCACATATTCGAAGATAACATGCCAAATTATTAAAAGAACTGAAGATATTGTTGAACTTCTGCAAACATTTTTCTAAGAAAGGATTGAATAAATTTGTTTTATTTATAGAAATTTTATCCAAAGTATAAAGTTCGTTCATCTTTTGCGAGAGCCTTCGGGCAGGTCGCATGTAACTTCTCGAACTAACCCTTTTCATCTAGTGGCCTCAACAAGATATGGATGATGCACCCGGTCTTCAGTGGTTGGGTCCATCCATCAGGAAAATGACTCCTCAGAGAGAATTCTCATGTTTTGCTTCTTATGAAAACATCCTCTCTGCTGAGAAAAAAAAGATATTAACATGACAGATTGCTTCCTATCTTCTCATTCTGTTATCTACATATATATTGCATCATGTAGGAGACAAAACATTATTTTATTTTTATTTTTATTTTAAACATTATTATTTTTCGACAATAAATTATAGTTTTCAATCATTAATTTGTGTGTTTTTAGTTTTTAACGATACAATGAATGTATCAATAGGTGTGAGGTAGAAAAAAAAAAAAAACTAAACATGTCTTGTATTTTAAAGGTGAAGAATTTGGATGTTCACCTGTTTCATAAGAAGGCGTTAACATTTGAGTAACGTGTTGTGATATTTTAGCAATCCTCTAAATGGGCTAACTATGGGCTTTTACACTTCCTTGACAAAAACGATGGTTTCTGCTATTTTGATTACTTTTCATTTGTGTATCCAAAATAATAGCAGCAGTAAAATTAAAAAGAATTAAAAAAAGAAAACATTGCAAAAAAGTAAAAACATTAGAAAATCAAGACATGAAAAAAACATGCAAGCGAATTGAAAACACAGTTTTGAAAATTATTATATACCTTTGATTCTCCCAAAAAATGGTTAAATGCATATAATTTTACGTAAAATTTGTCCTGTTTATTTTCAAACATAAGGGGAAAAAATTGATTTATCAAACATCTTTTAGAAAATAAACTAGCATTTAATTCTTTACAATTTTTAAAGGGATGGGCAGCAATACAAAAAAAATATTTTAAATAATTCTACATTTCATTTTAAAAAAGTTCAGCTTTACTTTGCACGATTAAGTATTGCACTGCCCAGGTTAAGATATATATTTGCATCAATATTCATTTATTCTTTGTTAAAGTTCTGTATTTGATATTATTTTCCTTTTTTGTATTTATAATATTCAGATTATAATAACTAAACTTTTCAAAAGAATTATTTTATTTTCTATTTGTTTTTGCTTTATAAGTGAAAAAAAGTTTAAAAAAAATAACCTGTTTTATTTTAATAATTCCTTTAACATATTTACCAAAACTAAAGTCAAGTCTTCTTAAGAATTCTATAAAAATCACGAACAATATTACGTATGATATTTATACATTTATAAATGTATAATATAATACAGCACATTTATTTGTGATAGTAAATGTTTTTGTGAAATATTCCAAATGTCAAATGTAATTTCCTGCTTATTCAACAGACAACAGTAGTAAATATGACAAAAACTTTACTTATATGAAATGTTTAATAAATCTTGTTTAGCATATCAAATTATGTTATGTCAGAAATAGTTTCTTTGAAAGCTAAAACAAATGAGATTTTAGATATACGAAAAGTTTTCAGACGGAGATATTACAAATTCAAATAATCATATTCACCATAGTTTCTACATATTGCTCACAAAATATACTTTTTTCATATTAAAAATACTAAACTTATCAATGTTTTTATTTTACCTTGCATTTTAATAATTTAAAAATGTGTTTTGTTCTATTTTACATTTCTTTTTTAAAATAATAAAATAACAGGGAAAACTATTATCTGGTTAGAGTTCATTTTGAATTTTTACAATATTATCAAACTTATTATATCCTTGGCTTCTATTTATAGTAAAATCTTTTCTTTAGGCTGTGCATGTTATAAATAATAAATAGCTATGTCTACTGACATTGTTTTGTAATATTTATCACCTTGTGCATTACATAAATTCAGAAATTTATTTAAGCAAAATCAGATACCTTAGGGATTGCTTTATTTATATACATCACGTTTGATGTTTTTTCTGGAACTCACTGGCGCATCAGATGTCACATCTTTTGTAGAACGAAGTATGGCATTAAACTTAAACATCTTTTTGTAGAACAAAGTATGGCGTATAACATCTTTGAAATATTCATATTATTAACTATAATTATGATAATGAAAGGAAAATCCAGCAAAATTATAATAGAAAAAAAAAAATCCGACAAAATTATACTGAAAAAAAAAAAACCCCAAGAAAATTATACTTAAACGGATTTAAAACGTTAAATGAATTAATTACGTACTAGTACTAATTCGAACGACTTGTAACAGATTTGAGAAGTCTTCTGGGATTGTGTTAAATTAGTTGAATAGTGCGGAGGTAGTAGGTCATATGGATTAAAGGTGCTATTAGTGCCTAAATAAGAGATTACTTGAATAGAAGCCTTGTTTGAATTGAATGTAGGGTCCGTTGGATGGGAAGCAAGTAGATAGAGAGCAACCAGGCTATGCTGTTCTTTTCTGATGTTTTGATGTCTGATGTTTGATAGCCAGACAACTGTGTCATAATGAGTCATGACCAAAAACAAACAAATATCTTCAGGACGATTGTAAAATATATATATATATATAAATAAAAAATAAATAAAAAAAACTCGATACATGAGTCCCTAACTATTATGCCACTCACAGCAAATGAATGAGATTTTGGTTTAAGGTATTTGAGGTATATAAAGAGTTATATGAAAACAACTGTTACGATTACAGTATCATTTCTCAAAACTTCAAATAGTAACACTTATTTTTTTTTGGAATGTGTTCTGCATAGGAGGAATCCATAAATATCATTATGACGGTTCCCGTAGCAAGAAATTTGCCGGCACTAGACCAATTAAGAATAAAAGTAGAAACACCCAATAGTCGTGCTAGACCGGGTCCTACGTTTTAAAGTGGATTCTGAACCACTACAAACATCCATGGCACCGCCAGATCTCGAACACTGAATCTTTGGCACTCCATAAAACTTATACACATCTAAATTTACTAATTTTTTAAGTTGAACTATTGTATAAATTAAAATATTTTTAGTAAATTTTAGAGTAAAAATGAGATGCAAAACTAGATGTTTCATAAATAACTCTTCTTAGATATGTTATCTAAGAAGAGTTATTAAGAAAATTTTGACTTTTAAAATTTTTACTTTCAAAGTTTCTTCAATTTTCTCGTTTTTAGTTTGCGTGTAAAATAAATTGAAAGCTAATACATTCAAAATCGTTATGTATTTTTTTTTTTTTTTGTAATTTAATTAATAGTGCTACTAGATGGTGCCATTAATTCCTATTAACGACGTCTTATTGTTTACGGTAACTTACTAATGACGCTGCAAGAAAGAGCTATTAAAATTTTTTTGGCTACCAGCATGTAGTGACGAGAAAATTTGATGATAAAAATGAGTTTGTAATTTTATAATTTCATAATTTTTATACTAAATTTGAAAGAAATAATATTACAATATAAATATACAGAACTAAAGATTTCTGGATTTATTTACAAAGATATTTAAATTTTCATGTACATTTTATTTTAATATTGCAATATTGTCACAAATGGAATACTTAAGTTTCTAAGGAAGTTTCTTGCATGAAAGCATAATATCAACATCCTCATTTAAGCGCATTTTTAAAAATCATACGTAACTGAATTTACGAATTTTTTGTAATTTTTCTCTCATATTTACTCATTGTGAAGAACTGTTTGGGAATTCGGAATCACTTCTAATTCTATGGATGATATTTCAGTCTACAGAATTACCTTGCCCTAAATCGGGATAGACAATTAATATATCATTATATCTCAACGGGATCCTTGCTACAATCCTTTACTTATGAAAATACCTAACTAATCATCTAGCTATTCAAAGGCTTATATGAGACTGACTATAAACTTGTTTCATTAAAAATCCTATACATATTATTCTCTTTCAAAATATCTTATGTCTTTTTTCACAGTATAAATGAGAAGTCTGTAATTATAACAAGTACACAAAATAATAACAAAACGAAATTTAAAAAAATACTTTTTCACTGATTTGCATTTATTTATAGCACAAAGTAAATGAATAGACATATATTCTTCTTACTTAATTTTATTTCAGATGATATGAGTTTCCACTGATCATAATATAAAATAACTTATTTTGTTAACTGACATCATTTGTAAGAAAACTGCCTATAGTCAATTTTCATGAAATAATGGACATTAAAAAAGTAAAATTGCATTTGCAGTCATTCGAAATTAACTTTAATTAACTTCAAAAATTAACTTAACTGTGCAGAATGTTTTGTACTGCTTTTTTTCTTAACTACAACATATAAAACATCCTATAATCGTATATATCTACCTATACATATGTACATTCGTCTCTCTCTCTGTTATATACTCGTATATATAATATTCGCATTCCAAGGTATTATATTGCCTGAATTTACTGTACCATTCATCGGATGTCCCCAAAATAGCTTTTAGGATATTTGTACAATATTCGACATGTAATATTCCGTTCTCCTCTCTGTCTCACTTATTTTGATATTGCTTTTTTTCATATTGCGCTTATTTGTGCTCATATTTCAAGTGACAAATTTTTATGAATGTTTTTCAAAAACACTATATTGTCGATAAAGTCAAAACACAAAAATGGAAAATAAAGTTTATACTTGATCTAGTTTATAAGACCAAACTTTTCAGCATATTGTTTTACGAGTTCGTTTTTTGACCTGAATTTTTTTTTTTAAAAATATTTTAGTAAGAAAAAGAACCACTTAAATTTACATTTTTATATGTAATACGATAACATCAAATCACTAAAAGAATTTCTATACTTCTGTACTTAAAGTCAAATTTTTGAAATGTTACATATTTGCATATACGTAATGCATATATACGACTGCATATATATGACTACATTTATATATATATGATATATGATTTCCAGGGTATATTTGGTTTCACTCACATTTGGAACTTATTAATCTTCGTGTCTTTAAATGTATTGTTTACCATTTTGCCTTTTTATTTACATTTAATTTATCACCGCAGCAAAACCTCGTATCTTGGATTAATATTTTTGATGTTTCTCTCTTTTTTGATGAGTCTGAAATTGAGCATTTTGTAAAACGAATATTATTTTACAGTTTGTTTTAAAATTTCATTATATGTTTCGTTTTTAAAGATTTTTTTTTTAACTTCTGTGGAGTTAGGCTGAAGCTTGATTGTGCTATCGTTGCTTTTAGTACCAGCTATTGATCATTATAAGAGCTAACTTTGAACTACAAAAATAGTAAATAAATAATTCTAAAATTTGCCGTTATGTTTCTTAGCAAAAAAAAAAAAAAAAAAAAACACTGAGAAATTATAATGAAAATTTCGTTAAATTTGTGTATTTAATATCCAAAGTGAAACCGACAGATATTTATTGATTAGCCTAAATTTTTGTACGCACTTATGTTTTTTTTATATATCATTTCAACTATTTTTTGTTCTAGAAGGAAAAAAAAATCTGAAATTCCAAAACGAGTTTACATAAACTTCATCTAATTTCGCATGTTTAGAACTCAAAACGGAATCGGAAGATATTTTATGATTAATTTAAAATTTATTTTGATACACTATGCAAAAAATTCGTGGAGAGAAACGTAAAGTAAAAAAAGACTTGAAATGTCTGTAACGATATGTCACATAATACGGTAAAAGTAAATTTATTAAATCCCAGTGTCCCATTAAAAAGACATTTCTTAATTTATTACAATGTTCTGAATAAAGTAAATACAAGTTGTGAAGCCTAATAAAATTAGGCAGACGCGTGCAAAGCATACACAAAGAAAAACTTACAAACAGCAATATAATGAAATGCAATAGTTAGCAGCTGATGCTGAAAACGTTTTTTGATCAATGTGACCAACATCTTTCATTTGCGTCATTTCTAGCCGATGAATAGTGTATTCAAATTGAACAGATTATAAGTGCTCCGATGTTATTGACTTGCAAGGCTCAGGAACATGCAGCATAGTGGAACTTAATTTTAGAAAACATAACAAAGCTTCAACGACTAAAAACCTGGAAACTCAATAAAAATTACCACCGATTTTTCTGACACGAAATAAAAATCAGTTCAAAAATCTGAAAGTTGAGAGAGCTACTGTAGATAAATATCTGAAAGTGATATGTATAGATACCAAAGAGATGTATAAAATTTCTCGATATAAAAATATTTAATATTGATTGCACATTTTTCACACGTAAAAACCATTACGGCGATGTTATCGTGATTGAAAAATGTACATGATACTTCATATTTTCAATTTTTTTATAATGTGATTTGTTGGGAATCAGACAACCTGCAACCCCAATTTAGAAAAATTCCTCCATTTGTATAAATTCTAAATTTTTCTGCAACTGTAATGCAACTAATATGTAAAAGTCATTGCTGCGATGTTATTGTGATTAGAAAATGTGCATGTTAGCTATTCATATTTTCTTTTGATTTTTTTTTCTATGGCGACATTGAAAGTCAATCAGACAATTTGCAACTGCAATTTGAAAATCCCTCCATTTGCTGTTACGAAGGCATTTGTATAAAATCAGTATGTTTTGCAATTTTAATTCACAATTCCCAATTACAATTACAAATTGCTCGACTAATACCTCCTTACACTCGATAATCCTTAATTCCTTACACATAATTGCTAAAAATTTGGTTCTTTTTCAACTTTATTTAAACAACATGTTTGGATTTATCATCGCTTTTCAGCTAATATCATCAATCAAATCTAAAAGGAATAATTGTAATATTATTGCTTCTAAAATAAAAATTCAGCTGCAAAACATATATACACAAATTAAACATTTCTTACTATATGTATCAATACATTCAGTAAGTAAAGCACACGTAGAGAAGCCGATTTTTCAAGTCCGTATCAGTAGAATAAAAATATTTCGACACCGAGAAAAGTCGAAAATTGCACTTTCTTTCTTTTGCAAAAGCTATTCTAGGGCTTGATTCTAAGTTTTGAAAATTCATCTTTTCAGATAACAGTTCAGTCTTTTTCTTCCCTTCACATGAGGCAGAAGGATTGAAGAAATCCAAAAACAGAGTATCTAACAGTGAGAGAAAAACAAATATCCAAAAATATTTTCCTTACAGTGAAATAAGGAATAATATGTAATGGAATCACGGTAATAATACATAATTGATGATAATAATAATAATAATTCGGTTGGTAATAATTGATGGATCGAATCATAATATTTATTGATATATTATTCAATAATTTTTACTATCACATTTGTCAAAATGGGATTCAATGTGATTACATTTTATTCATGAAAAGAATCCTTAATATGCTACTTTCTAGGTAATATAAAAGGCACTAAAACATCTTCAATTTCCTCTATATCGACTAAAATGAGCATTTGTGGGATGGAAATTGTAAGATTAAGATACATTATAATAAAGATACATTTGTATAAAAATTGCTAACTTCAAGAAGAATGCAATATATTTTGAATTTAATTATTTCAAAAACTAGTCGAATTCATACCATCAAAACTGCATGCTATTATGAAATTCAAAAGGTTTTCAGTTAAATACTAACTGTAAGTATGTTTAAGAAATTTTGCAAATATTTTTGACTGCGCAAATATTTTTTTTTCGTTTATAGATATATAGCTAATTTTATTTTATTCAAATATAAATAGATTCATGATTCCTTTGTTTTGCCTAAATTAAATGTAAACCTCAAATAAATAAATATATATAATATTTATTTCTGTCTAAAAGTTTCACTACAAATATTAATTTTCAGGCATATTTTAAATATAAATAAATGTTTTTTATATATCCTGTATATACTTGTTACAATTCTGACCTTCTATTTCAAATGGGTAGGGTATCCTACAATGTGCAATTGTTAATAATACAATTTATTTGCAGTTGCAACGAGAGATAAATATTTCTAAAGACAAATTGCATTTCAGGAGTGTGGTTCCAAAATTTGTAATAGTTCTTCTTTTGACGTGACTCACATCTATAATAGGCTCAATTGTGATACATTTTCCTGATGTTTTCAATTATTAAGGCTTACACTTATAATTTTAAACTTTTTTACTGTGTTGTAATAAATATCTGTGCTTTATGTAAATAAATCGGCAACATAAGTTGCAATTTCTCATAGTTTAGAACAGAAATAATGTGTAAATCTTGTTTTAGAAAATTAAAGTAAAAGTTCAATATTCATATCTATCTATTTATATATATATACATATATATATATATATGTATATATATATATATATAATCTTATAACGTTTTCATTATCTTTTCATCATACCTTATTTCATCATTTTTTAATAAAGGGGAAAATTCATGATATGTAATAACTTAAAAATATCAGTAAATATCAATAGAGGGTAAAATAAGAATTACTACAAGAAAATTGGACAACATATCTAATGGAGTAATAAATCATATTTTATTAAACGAAAACGTTGGCGTTCATAAGTGTCTCACATTAACAATAATTAAATCTTGGTTTGAGGTTTCCATTTGCCTTTACGAATTTGGTTAATATCTGTTATCCCTAAAAGCCTCTCCATCAAACTAATTCAACTTCCTTTTCATCAGCCGACGATGTTGCTCGTAATATATGTGGACTACGCCCTATCGATGTGCTGCTAAAGTAAATCAATCACTTTACATGGAGTAACAATGAAATGCTTTTCTTTCTCTGCATATTAAATCTCCTACTAACTTTATCAAGATTTCTGTTGAACAGCATTGTTGTTCATTGAGGGACTGCTGCTCCTTAGAACGAACTTTCAAGATGTTTACGTCTAGAAAATTTGTAATTTTCATTCCCTTGACAACTCCAATGAGAGCAATTAACACTATTTGCCATGCCCTTGTCCAAAGTAGACTATGAATATTCGAGAAAATAATTGTGTTATTCGAACAACGTTCTCTCGGTGAAAAAGTCTAAAGTTCTAATGATTAAGAAGTTTAAATTTCATTATTTGTATAATGGGGTTTAACCGAACAATATATTGTTAATTTAAGGATTTTAATACACAAAAATGACTTAATGACTTAACAGTATTGTATTTAAAAACTAAATTAAAAATTTTTATTTTTTTTATATGAGTAAAAATAAATTTTAGATGTAGTTAAATGGAAATCTGACGTTGGACACTTTCCATCATTTTAACTTTTACTGATATAGTTTGAATTTATCAATGATTTATTGAATGACTAGCCCAGATTATATAAGCGACATTACTCACTTAAGAGAGGTTAAAAATACACAGGCATTTATTTACTCTTTAAGGTACGTATTTTTTATATAATAAGTAAAAGTTTGGTTGATGCCTCATTTTTAAACTTGTTAAACTAGTTGCAACTGTTCAGAAAGTATTAATTAGAGTCTGATATCCTGAACATAACAGCATCAAAAACATTTTAAATAAAATTATCGAATAAAAATCGTTTATTAAATGTGACTGCATTGTTAATATTAAAATTTTATTATTACAAAATTAGCAGAAACAATGCATGTGTTAGAGTTGCCGAAATATTTAATTCCTGAATTAACAACACATGATGCATTATATAACTTATTTTACCTTTGAAATACTTATTCGCAATTTATATTAGAATCGGACAAAATAATTATCAATAGTATTTATATATAAAATGATTAATAAATCAAATGTTTGAATATCAGAATAACAGAATGACGTATTAGGTCAGTAATACTTTTTTATATACTAAAAAAAAACCCAAATATATAGATTCAGAAACAAAATTAATAAATTAATTTTGTTCTTGAATTTTACATCTTATTTTATGATGCTTTTGCATGGCTACACAAAGGTCTATATTATATAAACTACCTATTACAATGTAAGACAAGTTAATTATATGTGGACATCAATGAAAGTAGACAACAAATTTTGATAAAATTTTTCTGAAGATTATCATATCAATTTATTATTAATTTTGTGATTTTGAACGCGAAAATGGCAATGAAAATGTAACCAATGAAAATGTATCTAAGGAATGAGTTAACTCTCATTCCTTAGATATTTGTAATTTAATAATTTCTATATGAAAAGATGTAATAGCAAATTTAGCAATGTGTTCACAATTTTATTTTTAAAGTCCACCCAAGAAATAGTTCATACAACCCAATTAGTGGTGTCACCAGCAAATTATTTAGTGCCAAAGGGTATATAGACGAACAGCAACAGTGTACCTGCCTTGGCTATTGAATTTTTAATGGTTCCTATAGTTGTATTTTTTTTTTTTTGAATAATTTCTTATTAAAGAAGTAATAGGTTTCAAATCATTAGGTATATTACAGTAACTATTGAATTTAGTATTTATTGTGTATTCTGAACAATTGCTACAAACATTTATTGGGTTAGAACATTGATATAGTCTCAAATGTATTTGCCAATAATTCATGTTCACACATGAATAATTGAAATTCGTGAGTTGATTTCAGTTTCCAAATATTTGGAACCTTTTTTTTTTCATTTTTTCTTTATTTCTTTACATATTTTTACTTATGACGTTTTATCAAAATGAATGTTTTAATTCAATTTTTTTTTTATAATTTTTAGCAAGAAAAATTTCTTCACTAGATTAATATCAATAAATTAACAAAAAACTTAACAAACTAAAGAAAAAAAAAAAATTGCTTATTACAGTTTCGCAAAAGGAAAAAAGAATTATTTCATGCACTATTCTAATTTAGAATACTTTTTTTTACATTTCTATGAAATTCTAACCATAATTGTCATGAAACCTTAAATTTACTTTCTTAAGCATAGATATTTCTAATATTTTTAAATAAGTCAGATTTAAAATATAAGACAAAAAAAAAAAAAAAAAAAGATACAAAAACTTTTACTCAGATTGAGCAAGTAAAAAAATAATTACTGCTAATTAATTATTGTATGAATATTTACAGTAAATAATTACTGCGCGAACATGCAAACTCTTATAAAATAGTTCCATAAGCTATTATTTATTTAAAAGCAAAAATCAAAGATTACAATAGGAGAAAGTAAAAATTACATTAATTTTTTCGCTGACGAGTCGAGATTAAAACACGTTCATGAACCGAATTATTTGAAAGGAAAAAAAGAATTCCTACAAAAAATTGAAAGTTTTCTCTTCTGTTTATGTATATATAAAAATTCAGAAAACGTAAAAGTATTGAAATCAGAAAAACATCTCAAATTACTTAGAGAGGTATTTTTTTTTATCTGTAGAAAAAGTGATTTTCACATATCCAAACATTCCATATTTTTTCACATTTTTTCATGTTGAAGTTAGTGAATTCTTTTAAAAAACTATTACCAATGTAACATTTTACGGCTTAACTATTCAGCAATTATTTAATTTCTTTTTAGTTTAAGTAACTAGAATTATTGTTTTTCATTATAAAAATCAAAAATCATCAAATTGAATTGAAGCATTATATCTATCATAGCTATATTTCAATAAATACTCACTGTACTGCCATTTTTCATAAATCATAATATCATATATCTTACATTTATGTTTTGTTTATTTTTATTTGAAAAAAAGTTTTATAAATACATAAATAAGTATTATAATAAGTAATTATACGTACTAAAAACTAATGCATAAATAATAATTTTCTAAATTTTAATGTAAATTTTACCGCTTAAATATTTCGCAATTATTTAATTTATTTTTTGTTTAAATAACTAGAATTAATGATTTCATTAAAACAATCAGCAATCATAAAATTGAATTGAAGCATTATATGAATCATAGCTATTGCCCTTTAATCAATCATAACTATTTTCAATAATTTTTACTGCATCCTTGAAATATGTCTTTATAATGATGATTATTATAAATTTGTGATTTATTTATTTATTTTCTTTAAAAATATATTTCTTTTTGCTAATTACATAAATAATAATTTTTCTAAATTTTAACCTAAACATTATTTTTTAATTATTATAATTCTAAAAAAAATCTTTTGATGAATCTAAATATGATGTATTCCCATATGAATTGTGAAATAATGCAGTCTTGAACTATGAAGCAATAAAAAAAAAATTGTTTAAAACCAAATCATATCATAAAAAATCATCAAACACATATACTGAGGTATTTAACAATATTTGCATCACTAAACTGCGCGTATTTATGCAATGAATCTTAGCAGTTCATTTGATTGAATATGTATGAATGGTCCCAACTCCTAAACTAACTGTATTATCAGGTTGTAGATAGCTTGTTTAATATTGGAATCCCTTCACTTACTTAGTGAATAAAGCATTATGATGCATTCTACATTCTACTTCTATTTATCTCTAAATGAATATTTATTAGTTTTATTTTTTAAACTTAAAATTCATAGTTGACTTATAAAAAAGAAAAATTTTAATTGCTTTTCAAACAGTTTCTATACATTAAAATTCATTTGGAAAACTTTTTTATTTACTATCGATACTGTACATTTTTATATATTCGTGTCGTACTAATGACACCCAATAAAATTTCTAAAAAGGTCTCTGATTGTTAATGCCATACACTCACAATCGATGACCTACGTTTTTCAGAAACATTAATGTGGACAACTTTGTGCAATGGTGTTTTTTTTTCATTGAATAACGTTCTACTTAAGTATGCTGCAAAAAGCTATTTCTTCGATGGCTGATGGTTAAGGACATTGATTTTTCAGTGGACATTTCGTGATAAGGCCACATATCAAAGAAAATAGGAAAGAAATCTTGAAATCACCCAATAAACTCACTAATTATCGATGAGGGACGTTTTACACACATTGTCCTACTCTCCATCAAGTCTCTTTTTTTTTTTTTGATAACCAGCTGTTTAAACATGAGCCATCTTGCGTGCCAGCTGCCAGAACTGTTGATATATGAAAATCCAAACTTTTAACAATAGAATCATCGAAATTTGAAATCTATTTTAAAAAAATAGAAGGAACTAATGCTAGTATTACACAGCTAAATTAAAAATTATCTTAAAGTTTTTCTTAATTTTAATCATGATTGAAGACATTTTCTTCAATTTGAAAAGAATAAATGCTTGACCATCGCTTAAAAGTACCAAAGCGAATAAAAATATTAACATTAAAACATATATGAAGTTATTATTTTATTTTTTTGGATTTTTCTTTTGTTATGAAATTGTGATGAATAGAAGATAAATATAGGAATAAAAGAACATACAAAAATACAAATATTTATGTGTTGATAGGAAAACCTTAAAACAAGGTAAATATCAAAACTATAATACTAAACACTATAAATTTGCCTAAAAGAGATTTTTTGTCACGCAAAAAGAAATAAGTTTTATTATGTTCTAAAAGTCATATGAAAATATTAAAATTAATAAAACATATTTTATCTTTACAATTTATCAGAATTTTTTAAAAAATTTGCATGAAATATGAAATGGGAGATAATTTATTCTTAATGCATTAAAATAAATAAATTATATTCAGTAAATTTTGTAGAAGAAACTGCACCTCATTAAAATAATATTCCTAAACCTTTGAATTCAGAATTATTAATGTCCATTAAAATTTATAAATCAGTCTAAGAATTTTATTTCCTAAATTTAAATTATCGCAAAAATTCTAAATTTATACCATATATGTTTAATATAAAATATGACGAAAAAAATATGATAAAACCCATTTATTTGAAATTAAAAATTTTCTTCTTGAAAATTCATTTCAATATTTATTTTTATTTTTTTTATTTCAAATTCAAATTTTTAAATTATAAATTTAATTTTAATTTTCTTATTAAAATGAAAACTGAAAATTTAAAAAAACATATATTGACTTTAAATTTTTAATATAATTCGTCACACATTCTTATAAATTAATTATTTCTTTGGAAATAATTTTAATAATTTTCTGGAAACAATTTTTAATAATTTTCTGGAAATAATTTTTAATAATTTTTGGAAATAATTTTTTAAACTGTATTACACTTTCATTTTCTTCTTTCCAATTCAAATTTTATAATAGTTTGATATTATAAAAAAACCCATCTAGTAACAATCAAGAAGGTATAACATTTTACAATTTTCAGTTATTGCTAAATACCGCTGTACTTTAAAAGTATTAATATTCTCCTTTGAAAACTCCATTATTTTAGTTTACTGATACGCAGAAAATATATTTATCATATTGGAGTGTTGATTGCCAAAAACGCAATGTTTAAATATTCTATTTTGTACGATTTATTGATTATATATTAGATTATATAGTCTAGCAATCTATTATAGCAGTTTTTAAAAACTATCAAAAATTTCCAGGAATAAAATAGTTTTAAATTGATAATACTATTATGAACAATTAAATGTATTTTAAATATTTTTTTTTTTTACAATCTTTGACTTATTCATTGAATACTTTAAAAATAAATTAAACAAAAAAATGCAACAAAACGCGATTATTTGAAATAAAAATTTTCAATTTAAAAGTTAATTCCAAAATTATTTTTTTTATTTGAAATTAAAATTTTTCAATTAGAAATTTAACTTTCATTTTGATTCAGAAATGGAAACGGAAACTAAAAAATATATTAATTTCAAATTTATTATTATAATTTCTTGCAAGATTTTAAGCATTAATTTAGTATTAATTTATTTATTAGAATTTTTTTCTAAATAAATTTAAAACTGTATTGCTGTAAATAACTGTAAGTTCCATTTTTTTTTTTTTTATTTCAAAATTCATTTAAATTTGAATGTATAAGAAGAAAACTTTTAAATCATAAGAAAGGCATAGCATTTAATAATTTTCATCTATTGGTGAAATATCACAATACTTGATAAGTATTACTATTCTCATTTGAAAACTCAATTGTTTTAGTTTACTCATTCACAAAATATATATTCCATGGTATTTATCATAATAGAATACAGATTGTCAAAATATAATGTCTAACTCTTCTATTTTGTACTATTTGTTGATAACGTATTAGATTGTATATTCCACATCAGTTTTTGAAAATCAAAAATTTTCATGAACAAAAAATTTTAAATTAATAATACTATTATGAATAATTAAATGTATTTTTCATTAATTCTTTATTACAGCCTTTTGATTTATTCTTAATATATTTTAAAAATAAATTAAACAAAAAATCTCTAAGATTTAAATAGTCTTTTTTTCAAAAATAAAAATTGTTTGACAAGTAATTATAATAATCCTTTGATCTTTTATCAAAGAGATTGCAAAACAATTTCAAATTAGTTTAAAGGATTATTTGTAAAATTCAAATAGTAGAAAAAAGTCGCAGTCTTTTTTTTTCAAATCAACGGTATAGATAGTTTAAATCACTTGTTTAATTGCTAATTTTAAATGCACAAAAAAAAAAAAATTCAGCAAATATATAAATGTCATTATATATAAATAAAACTTTTAAAAATGAAATTTACTAATCATATATAAATAGTTTTTATTGAAATTAATTATTAATAGAAATTATTTATAAGCAGAAAACTGTTGAGATACACAGTTTTTAAAAATATTTTCATATTTAATTCATTGAATGAAAAAAATATAGAATTTGAATTTATTTTTCTCTCCAACTTTGTGAAGGATAAGAATAATGGGAGATAAGATAATATAAAAGTAGTAAAGAAGATTAAAAATAAATGCTCTTTGGAAATATTTGACGTTAAAATAATTTCTGTCGAGTGAGTATAAAAAGACGCCACGGAGTATAATTGAACCAAAAAAAATAAAATGTAAACTATTAACAAAAGGAACTGTTACTTCTTTGTAGGTTAGTCATGTGAGCTTACTCTACAGAACAAAGAGTGTAAAAATTAATGGAATTACAAGGTGTGTTTAAATAAAAATACAGTCCATTTTAGAGCATCATGTTATTGAGTGTGTTTTTTTTTGTTTTTTTTGGTGTGACAATTTACAAACTATTAGCAAATCTAATAATACATGCATGTTGCGTAACTAATTTTGTTTACAAGAGGTTTTTTTAATTATTTATAGTTTTATAAAATAAATTTTTTAAGGGGACGAGCAAAATAATATATTTCTTTGTTAAATAAATTTTTTATTATTGTCCTGGAATAATTATATCAATTATATCGATGTAAGTGATACTTAATTTGCAGTTCCTGTAACTCTTTGAATCGGTTTCATAATGGTGATTAAAAGAAATAAAGGCATTTTCATATTTAAGTTGTTCTGTATTGCTAATAGAACCACTGAAATACTTGTTTTAAAGTTAAGTCTTATATTAATGGAAATTATATATTATTTCAAAATTATAAACAAACTTGTTGAGGATAATAAAAAATAATAATTTGATGTGTGGCATTATTAATTAAGAAAGCATTTCTTTGGAAAAACATAAATACTGGGGATTTTTACGTACGTTAGTGCCAAATATCACCATATGAAGTTTTAACTAATAAATTAAATTGATATTAGAGTTTTTGCATACCGTATTTTTACCGTCCGATATTTTTTTTTTCTCCATAGCGAGCATGCTCATAGGAAACATTATTACAGATGCGCATGCGCAATTTCCTATGAGCATGCGCGCTAATGAGAAAAATATCGGACAATAAAAATACGGTATGCAAAAAACTCTCTATTCTTAAGTAAATGAGAAATAAATATTAATGTTGAAATAGAAAGAAATTTAGGGTTAGGTTAAAAATTTATCTAAAATAATTAGAAGTTTTTGAAAATATAATAACTCTTCAGAATATTAATGAACTGATATGCGAATGAATGTTTAGTATGTGTGTGAATGCGGATATATATGTGCGTATATGTGTGCCTATATGTGTTTATTTGGGAGTTTGAATTCATGTAGATGCGTGTTTGTTTATAAATCTATATATATATAAATTTGCATGTTTCTCTGTATATTTGTACATTTATAAGTGTGCGTTTGAATCTGTATTTTTTGCATGCATGAGTTGTATGTGGATATGTCTGTTTATGATTGTTTGTGATGTATAATTATATATTGATGCATACGTAAGTATGTTCTAACGCTTGTACATTTGTCCTAGAACACATATATATCTGTTACTGAGTGTGTGTAATTTGTACATGTGTGGTTGAGCACGTATTTGCATTTGTATTAATACGTATGTATGCATTTATGTATTTGAGCGCGTTGCTTATGAATGTGTGTTTGTATCATATGTGCATGCACGTATATGCATAATAATACAAATACTTTTTACACGCAAGTATGGGAATGTGAATGTTCATCGATTTGTATGGGTATTCGTATGCATGAATATTCATGTCCTTGTGCATGAAAGTGCTTATGTGTGTGTATTAATATGCATATGTGTATGTGTAGGAGTGGTACGAGAGTACATACATATGTATATGCTCACATGCAATCGTAAATACTCGTACATATACATGCACACACATGCAACCGTAAATGCGAGTATAGATACACACATACATACTGTGAGCATGTTTAATTAAAATGTGATTGTCACTGCGAAGATAAGTACAAATATTTTCTGTTGTGGTAATGAGAGGGAACGGGTGGAATCATAAACGAAGAAAGACGGTATGGAACTGTGCGTTGCGAATGCGACTGGTGAGGGCCAGTCAATCGATTGATTTCGGGATGTGTATTAAAATTTCGTATCATTAACTGTAAATGGAGGTCATTAGAGTGAGTGTATTTCCATCCATTGAATGCCTAGAACACGGAACTTCGCTGCCATAACTAAGCAATATCAAATAAAATCTTACCTGTCGCAACAAAGCGACAACGAACTTCAGAAATGGATCATTGATCGTGGATGCAACAGATATGCAAACGGATCTCAGGGGGAACTTCTAACTGCTTAAGAAGGAATGTAGCAAGAAATTTCTGAAAATCCGTGTTGGTTCAATTTAATTTTTCCGACTGAATTTTTTTTTAAATTTCTGTGTGAAATGTATTAAAAAGAGTTTATTTTATTTTATGCTTTAAAATGTTACGGAAAATTAAAGTAGTGTGTAAAAATGACTTTTTTTGGCAAAAGCGAAATAGGTAGATTTAATTTCTTTAGCGAATAATTAAATATAAATTTTCCTGATAACGTAGTTGTTGCCAAAATTAAAGAGTTAATTACGAAAAGTATTGATTATGATAAGGAATTCAAGCGTGATTTGTTAAAAGCGAAAATTAATTCCTGTTAGAGAAAAAACTAAAACGAGTGCTAATTAGTGAGAAAGTTTGAACTAAGAACATTAAGAATAAAAATGCATGAAACGAAAGCAAAAAATAAAAGAAAATGAAATTGATATTAATTTGCATGATTACTAAAATAATTCAACGATATGGAATGAGGGATGGAGATTGAGAGGGTTAATGAGTTTTTACTTTATATTATTTAAACAACAAGAGAACATTTTATATATAGTCTGAGAACGCGGTTAGTCATTTGGTCAATAAATAATTCTATGAAAATACCTAAATTGTTGTGGGAATTATAGATGAACTATCAAATGACTACGTAAATATTAAAGATATACTATTAAAAATTTTAAATTAAGCCCGGATAAATTCCAACAAAAGTTCTTTTGTCATGCTAAATGACACAAATATACATTGAGAGATTTCGACTACAATTTGCAAAACTACTTTGACGAATGGTCTCAAGGTACTAATATAAATTATTTTGATGGACTTAGAGAGTTGATTATATCAGATCAATTAAAAAGAAAAATCCCTTTGTAATAAAATAATGCTGGGAACGGGTTGTTGAAAATAATTAAATCGTCAGAATTAGCTGATAAACTATATCAATACGAAAATGTACGAAAAGCAAGCAACTTGTAAGCAAATAATTTAAAAAATAGTAGTAAATAATTCAAAAATAGGAATCAAAATATGCATGAAAAAATACGAGTTTAGGTGTAGACCGAAATTATCGCTGAATGAGTGTAGAGGGTTGATTGAAAAATAAATCCTAATTTCAGTTAGTGATAATTTGTAACCGAAGCAGTAATAACAAATATAGTAGTCAGAAATAATGACAGCAACAAATGGAGAGAAGTGTAGAAGTTGCTTCTTCATCAACGACAATACGCATTTCGCTAGAGCGTGTTCAATGCAAAAAAAGTAAATAAATAAATAAATTTTATCAAATTAGAGAGCAGAGTGTAAGGGACAAGGAGAAGGGATTGAACAATTTGAAAGAAACCATTTATCGATGTGAGATCATAGCCTGGTGATGGCTAGTGAAGGTGGAACGAGTAAGACAACATTTATATTAAAATTGCGTTTATTAACAAATTTTCGTTGAAATTGGCAGCTATGACTGATACTCAGAGGGATTCCGTTATTTGTAAGTATTTCGTAGTGAAGAAACTAGAGCCAAAAAAAGATTGGGCTCCAAACATAATTGTAGGGTTTTGGAAATGTCAAAATGTATCACCCATGTGTAGGAAAGATGATAGCACATACTTTCTTTGATAGCGTTGAAGTAAAAAAGGGTGGGGGATTGTTTGACACGACGCATTACAGCACAACTAGTTAATTGGGAGTTAATTTATATTTTGGAGGCGAAAATCGTTTGCACGCATAAGGAATAAATTATATATTTATTTTGCAAAGGATAACCCATTTGCTGACATAGAATGTGAAAATAATTAACGAATTGGGACGTTGACGAATTGAAAACATTTATTAAAGTGTTACTTGAAAGAAATTCGGTGAATTTTGAAATGTCTCAGATTACTTTGTCAAATGACTACTTTGTAATTTTAGAAGGAAAAAAAGGTGTTTTGATTTCTTGGTAAAAATAAAATTTGGTGAAAGAGTAGTTCCAATTATTAATATGAGGAAGGAGAATGTGTTATTTGAGGAAAATCAATTTGTAAAATTAATGAATTAGGCTCCATTTGTTTGGATCATGGGGAGAATTTTTACGTGATTGTAATAAATCAAGCATTTAATTGATATAAGTGAAATTAGATGTTTGACGAAGGAACTCCAATTAAGAATAAAAGATAAATTTTAGAATTATTCAAAGTACGAGTTAGAACCGGTTCTAGTACTAGTTTAGGGCTAGGTATGCGTGTGGTCTTAAATTCATTGTGGTTAGTGGGGTACAAACTAAATTATTTCTCAAAATTAAAACTCGATATTTAGCTGTTATATTTTTAAAAATTGCAAAGGCAACACTGCACAACTACAACACATAACACAATTATATAATAAATATTCAGAAAATCTTCTTAAAAGCATTTTCGTTTAAGAATCTCCGTTAAAACTCTTCACTCCACTATCTCTCCCTTTTCTCATTCTCCCTCTCCCATTATAGGTTCTAATGTCTAACGGACGAAAAAATAGCGTGAAAAATCTAACGTCTAAATGTTAGGGACAACCTTTCCTTAAAAGAAATGTGCAAAAATCTAAACGTCTAATATGTCCTTGAAAGGAGAATCTATCAACCTTGAAAATTTTCCTTTGGCTTTAAAAAGATAATCTTTTACTGTCAATGAGTTTAGGAACTGATTTACAATGGAATTTGTTAAATTAAGATCTAAAAAACTAACTGAAATGTGTATTCAGAAAGAAAAGTGAGAGTAAATCCATTAGTGTAAACGTTATAAGACCAATGCAATTGAGAGGGAAATTATCAAAGTTGTATGTCCTTGGAAGGCCAGTGTTTTATCAGTGTTAGCCTTATCCATACGCTAGTCAAGTACTATTAGTCGAAAAGAAAGCAAGGTATAACAGATTAATTAATCAAATAATTAAAGATAAATTACATTTGCCTAGGATATAAACATAGGATAAATGTACAACAACTTCCACAACTTTCACAACGCTAGATTTGGCTCACGGAAATTTACAAATACCGTTGATTGACGAATCGAAATTAAAAACTGCGTTCATAACACCAGCTGAAACAGGTCATTTCGGAAGCATGGTATTTGGATTAGGTAACGTAAAGGCAGTTTGAGGTCAATACACAATGCCTTAGGGTCCTTACCGAACAAGGAAGCTTAGTATTATTTGGACGATACAATGATGCAAGCCAAAAATTGGTACGAGTTGGAAGAAATGACTTAGAGAAGAACTCGAATGTCTAAGAAACTTAACATTCAAATTATAAAATATCGAATTTGGGAGGAAAGAGGTTGAACGTTTCGGCTTTGTGATGAGAGAAGGAACAAAACTAGAAGTCAGAAAAGTGGAAACAATAGCGAAATTTAAACAAAGTAAACTTTTTCACAAAGTTCGCATTTTCTTGGGTTTGACTGGTTTCTTCAGAAGGGTGACTGGTTCCAAGGTAAGCTGAGAAGGCAGTGCATCGAAGGATTTATTTCTAAAGGAAAATGACTTTGAATGGACAGAAAAACAGGAAAATGCTCTTAAAGAGGTAAGGGTAATCTAACAAACAAACCTCAAGGGTAATCAAGGGGTTAACTCAAGGGTAATTTAGCAAACACACCTATAGTTACTCATTAGCAGTCCGAAGCATTGGCTGAGGTTCGTATCGATGCTTCATCTGCTGAGCTGTCAGGTATACTCCTACAAAGAGGAATGAATTGTGGCTGGAATCTAATCTACGCCGTCAGTAAGAAGAAAACGCCTGTTGAAAAAAACTATCTAACAAACTAGAATTGATGACGATTGTATGGACCTGAACGATCTTGGACAATTCTGGCTCGGAATAAAATTTACTATCGTTACGGACGTTATACCTTATTCAAGCTCAAATGTATTTTAGTGAAGTTTCACGAATTAAGAGGGCTTCCTTCAGTTTATAAAACTGTGTGTATAATTCAAGAATTGTATTGTTTTCAAAAATAAAACTCTACATTCTAAGCACATGTTGATGTGCTTAGAATGTTTAGTGAACAATGTTCCCGGAGATAAACAATAAGGACTGTTACATTCTGTTCAGCTTGGAAAGGTATCATATTCAGTAATTCACGTCGTTCACTTTGATTCATTTATAAGAAATTCCAGAGTCAATCAACATTTACTAGCCATAATCTTTATTTTCACAAGGTTCTTATGATTGATATCATTGACAAATACGAAATACAACTACATTCAGAAAATATTAAAATCTTTATCAACAATTTCGGTCACCAAATAGAATCATTAGTGACACATCCGAAGGCTTAGAGAATATTTGTTGTGGAAATGATATAGCTCATACACTAAATTCCACAAAACAAGTACAAGGTAATAGGATGATTGAGAGAGCTGATCCCACCATCATCCCAACCTTATCAATGTTCATGGAAAATCATAGATACAAAGACATGGACTTGAGAATGAAAAAGTGGAAATAAATTTAAGCGCCTTAAACAAAACTATCAACTAGACTCATTTTAAATGCACACCGTTACTTTTAAAGATTCAATGGTAAAGTTTTACGGAAGCAGGCTGATGAGTGCAGACGATAGGAGTGAACCTGCGGAGATCCAAGCTTCAACTTATGAGGGAATAAAAGATTTACAGAAAAATATGAATGATGCTGATGACAAGAAGATATGAGGAACAACCACTTATAAGTCAGGAAAAGTTGTTATAAAAAGCCTCCGATACGACAAGATTTGATTTTGTATGGTTTGCAGCTCTACGGATAATTTTTTGCACACTTTGGGGTAATTAGACCGAGGGTACCACCGGGGGAGAACTAACAAAGTCCGAAGCAAATCATCGAGATCCTTTAATGATAACTGATGTGCTACCAGACTACTACTACTACTACACCACACCACATCACTGTGCCTAGAGCTGAGTTGCCCCTATACAGTTTGGGAATGATGTGGGTGAAACGAATGGACGCACGATGGAGGCGGAAAAGTTTTGCATAATTCCCTTTTGAGGTACAGAAGCTGAACAATGGGGAAAATTCATACAAGAACAGAACTAAATATCAAAAATAAAAAATAAAAAAAAAATAAAAAAAATTTTTTTTTGAAGAAGGATGAAATATGAAATGCGAAAATATAAAAACGTTAGGTAAGATATTACAGAAAGAGAAAAAAAAATTAAAAGCAATATAATACAATAAACACTACATAAGAGATTATACAAATCAGAGAGCTGGAGGAATATTCATCAAATCAATTATAATAGAATTTAGAAAATCTTAATAGCTAATAAATAAATAGACGGTAGAAGCAGTTGCTGCAAAATTATGGACAAGGGAAATAAAAAAAAGGTAGGAGAAATTACATAAGAGATAAATAAGATAGGTGTATAACTAGAAAAATGGTGTTTACATAAACATTTTTGATTGTGCAATTTGGAGTCTAAATGAAAAAAAGAAAAACGAATTGTTTCAAATTTAGTGTGCCCTAGAAATATGCTCATGCACGACTGCAAACATGATCACTCAATTAGGCAGAAAGAGAAATGACACTCTAACATTACTACTGCACACACATAAGCCAATTAAAGGAATGGCCAAAGAGGCTGATTCTGATATAGAGAACTCATCTGATGAACCTAATAATTTTTTTGACATCGAACATAGCGAATCTGAATTCAGACGTAATCCAAGGCATTAACTAAATGAATGTAAGTGATTTGATTTGTTTATTTAACTCTAATTTGTTTATATTAACTTAATTGATTTGTTATTTACTGATTTTGTATATATTGAATTAATTGATTTATTTAGTTTGGCTTATAATATAGATTGATAATCATGTGCATTATTTCTTTAAATTTTCAAACATGCAAACATGTTTATTAAAATTATTACTCTATTCTGCAACTTTAGTAGCCCATTCCAGGAAGGTTGCCGGGAAAGATCGAAACTTGCTTAACTATAATCTGATTGCCGCTATAGATCTCCAATTTGATGATAAGTATAAACGTATTCTATTGTGATGAAGTTCGAGAACGGATGGAACCATTGATAACGACAGACGGTCTGGGACAGTGGGTTGTCAATGCGATTATGGTGGACCAGTGAATGGTGATAGAGGCGCAGAATGACCTGAGTATTAAAATGTAAATATAAGTAGTGTGCTAGATCATGCAAATAGAGATCATTAGAATGTTTTTTTCATTAATCGAACACCTACCACACAGAAATTCGCTTCTAACTAAGTAAAAATATATATAACTAAGCAAACAGAAACATCTTCACCTGTCGCAGAGAAGCGACAACAATAAAATACTAGTTATACGCACATATGCTCACATAGACACGTTCACATAGACACGTTCATGACACACGCATATGTTCTTATATAAAAATGCACATGAGCATGCATACATACAGGCTAATATACACAACATAAATATATCCATGCATAGACTTTTATGCAAACGCAACTATATTCGCACGTTTAAATTTATGCACTACAAATCACATACGCATAAATACATGTATATAAAAATACGAACGATCATAAATTGCGCCTGAACATGCAGGCTCACAAACACACATATATATATATATATAACTTGCAAATACATATAATAGGGAACTATACATGCGCAACACGCGTATACAAGCAGGTACTTTAAGGTGTATATATAAAATTGTGCTTATTGAAATAAAAGTCAGTTTAATGTAATATAGACATTCATATTTACGCATACATGTTTACTCATATTAGTACATCACTATTCATAGAGAAAATGGACATACGTCTTTAAACAACATATACACAAATAAAATACTAAGAGCGTAAATTTGTTTGGAAAATGTGAATTTGATTTGCAAAACGTGCATGTGAAATGTCAAAATTTGAGTTTTATTTGCAACAAGTTGAATTTGTTTCTCAAACAGGTCAATTTGGATATTCCAAACTATATAATATATTAGCGCTAATAATTGAAATTTTTAATTCTGTTTATGAGAATAATGGATTAGAGGAAAAATATTGTATCCTTCACAGTTTTCCTCTAAAGGCCTCCTTATCAATATAAATTATGGACGAACAAAGAAATAACTACTAAAACTATTTTTCTCTTGAGAGCACATTTCCAACATAGCTACAAATATGCTATTAAAAAGAAAACGAATTGTTTTTGTAGGTTAAAAGCCTATTTTATTTACTTTTCTACATGTTATTTTCATAGCAATTTACAATCAATTAATGGAAAATGCAGAAATTACTAGCGTAATCTAACATAGTATTTGTTGAACATTAATATTATATATACCAATAAAAATAAATTTCTTACCATTAGTTTTAATGTTTCAAATACAATTTCTTACATATCGTTTCTGGATCACAATTTGTAAGCAGAGATTGGGGCATCTGCAACAATGCAAAACTCCCAATCTGCAAAATATTGATCAACTTTCAGAAAAATATATTTACTTGTAAAAAAAATAAAACGAAAAAAAATTTCATCAGAAATTTCCTCATTTTCCTCATAAAAAAATGTAAAACAATAATATTTTTTACTTTTTTTAAACTTGCATCCAGGATTTTCAATGAACTATTCTTAATATTTTATTGCAGATTTTTTTTTTTTTATATTTGCGAAATATTTAGAAATTTAATAATATGAAAATAAAGGTAGAATAATTTTTCGATAAGTTACTGAAATGCAGTAACTGCAGAATCAGACACAATAGCAAAATCTAAAAACTTTTTTGTAGTTGTTGACTATTATTACATACTAATGCTATGCATATAGTGTTGTGAAACTAGTTTTGAATTAACTTTTAATTGTTACACATCTACGGAATCCTTTTTTGGACTTACTAATAATTATCCCATCTCTAACTTTTTCACAAGACCTTATATAGGACCCGCTACTCACTATTTGAGAAACCTTCTTGAGAGTTTGATCATCAACAAAGAGTGAGCTTTCATTCTTCAAGTGAAAATCTTTATCGATAAGATATTATCCAAATTGTTTAGCTAGAGTTCGGTTGGTCATATGGTTTGTTAATGGTGGTTACAGTATTATTAGCAACTTGGATTTTAGAGAATTCTTTTCTACAAATGTAACAAAAATGAGCCACAGATTACTTTACATATAACCCCAGGAAAAAAATATTACCCCCTTCTTCTGTTAAATATTATTCCACAAAATTTATATAAAATCAAAAAAGTCTTCCTGTACAATATAATTTTATTTTAATACACAATAATACCTTATGTTATGTTAATATTAAATCAATTTATTTCAGAATACTCTCTTAGTTCTGCATATGTATTATTTTTTTTTAACTAAGAGATCCGAAACGAAGAAAGACCGTGAATTTTGTGAAAGCTACACTATAGATGAGCTTCATAAATTCCATGAAAGAATGTAATCTTTATAAAGTTTCAAGATACTTTTTAATATATCAGAAAGTGCTGTGAAAATACTTGTAAAACTTAAAGCTCTGTGATTAGTATATGTGGTGATATTACTCATAAATACTTATAATAAGTACTTTCATAAGTAATTTTTATTAGTCATAATTTTTTTTCCCTATTGTCTATGTCGGACAGATTTAAAAATGACTTTCTGCATTAAAAAACAATATTTCTGTTAAATATAGCAAGTAAAAATTCAGTGATAGAATATATATATATATATATATATATATATTCTATCCCTGAATTTTTACTTAACATAATTTTTACTTTAATTTTAACAGAAAGATTTCTTCTTTCTGAGGAAATATATTCGTCTTTTTCTAAATAATAAAATACTATTATGTATGCAATCATACTCTCAATATGTATTTTATATATAATTTTAAATCTTCTATATTTAATATACATGGAGATATCTTTCAAAATAAAAATAAAAATTTTTTATTTTCAAAAGAAAAACAGTTATAAACAGTTATTGTAAAATTCCAAAACCAGATATCTTAAAATTATTATTCACTAACATTTAATGAAATTTGTCATAGATCAAAAAGTGCTTCATAAATTTAGCAGAAAAGAAAACTTATAGACTTACTTTCTGTCCTTATAGACTTACTTTCTTCCTAAAACAAACCAAAAACGAAGCACAGTTCAAAACGAAACTAGTTATCTCTAAAGTCTATGCAAGCGCAACAGCAATGCTCCATGCTTAAAATGATAGTATGTATTATGTCAGTTTATAGTGAAGCCCACTGCTGTGTCAAGCCACTTCGAAGATCTTGTAAGGTTGCAGAGGTAGATTAAGTGTAGTGTGTTCAAATGTGATAAGTGTGTTCTGTCTAGAGCATTTCAATCGAAATCACGTCAGGAGAATGTGCTAGGTGAGATATATTCACAATAATTTCCTCACTGAAGTAATTATCTATTTTGAGTGATTTGTGTTGTGTTTAAGTTTCGCCTTAGTATGAATGAGTCACCAATTTCATCGACATGAATGGAACAAATTGACATCAGTATCGTCTCTGCATAACTTAGCAGTAACGGTTCAACTTGAGACGATATACAAGTTGAGTGGGCCATCCAATGAGAAATCTGCCACACACGATACACTATAATCACAAGGTTTTCCTCTCTCACTGATACGTTGGGGAAATAATGATTTCACTGCTCTTATCTGATTAGTAATATTTTTCAGTCTTGAAAAAAATACCGATTTCCACACACGAAGGGCACAGAAATTCATTGGCTGTAATTCCAATTTATATATGTGCTCGTCAATTAAATTTTATTATCACGTTATATATGTGACCTTCAAACAATGAAAATAATTTCAAATAATCCAAATTTGTGTGTTATATATATTGAAAGGAACACTATTTTTTAATAAACGACATACTTTAAATGCGAACGCTGTGGCCCTGACAAAAGCATATTTAGCATCTATATAGTACTACAGCTTACTACAGCTTACGATAGGCTAACGATCTACAGCTTACGATAAGCTAACGATCTTCCGATATATTACTATAAAAAACATAATTAAAAAAACTGATTTAAATTAAGTTTGTTTGAATGGATAGGAGATGTTTCAAATAATGTAATCGCTAATATTTCAAAGTTGCAATGTAATTTACAAACGTTTTTTTTTTTTTTTTTTTTTTTTGCAGAGCTTTTTAAAATATATTTATTATTATATTTTCTTTTATCAAAAATTGTATTACAATGCAATGTTCATAATTTTGTTAACTTTATTTTAAAAATAGAGGCAATTTGTTTATCCTATTATAAAAATGATTTTTGAAATTATTTAGATATCACTTTAATAAGAAAAATTATAAAAGAGGATAAAGATTTTTTCCTACTTTTAATTGTAATATGCGGAAGGGCCTATCCTTCTTAAAATATGGATCATAATTAAATTAACATTTATCAAAATCATGTTTAGCTTTCTGAATGACATGAAATTTACTAATTGTATACAGTAAACAGATCCTGAGAAGGTAGTTTCAGCAGTAGAATAGTTCCATAACACATATGACGAATAGAGGAATATGATGCATTGTAAAGTTTAAATATTGGTAATAGCCATGCTAATAGGTTACACGACAAAAGACAAATACTTTTTATTAAAACTTTCGTTGCGACATCCGTTCTTAAAATCAGAAATATAGCCTGCACGAAGATTTTATACAGTCAAACGTGACTAACTCGAAGTAAATTTCATCACTGCCGGTGTGTGTTATAATTTAATTTGTAAATTAAACATGTCCAGGCAGCTTAGCATAAGGTATTCTTTCTACCAATATTTTCTCCCATTTTAAAATATTTAATTAAATATTTTAATTGAAAGAGAACAATTACACGTGCTGAAACGGCTTTACTTTTTGAAGAAAAGTTGGTAAATTACACTTGTTAAAATAAACAAATTTCGGCAAGTAAAAGTTAATTAAAGTGAAACAAAATTCATAATTGAGATAAAGGATGAGAATACTTTTAATAAACTTTCTCTAATTTTATAATTATTTTCGATGCGTTGTTACAACATGAGTAATCGAAAAATCCATTCCAGCTTTTACCAGCATTTCATGTATTTATTTGCTATGTACGCCACCTATTGTCGGCATTTTGAACAAAAAAAAAAAAAAGCCTGTTTGAGGAATTTTTATTCATGTGAATTTTCTTAAACCTATTGAGTTACATGAGACTATGTTTGTTAAATATTGCTGCAGATGATTATCAGTTGTGTCAGCTAATTTTTGTCTCCAATATGCAATAAAAATTATTATTTTGAAAATTTTTGTTTATTTATAAATTATCTGAATATTGGATTTATTGTTCTTATTACTATTGTTTATAGATACATAATGCAGAAATACGGATTGACTGAAAAATTCTATTTAATATCTATATTAAATTAATTTGTATTTGTGTATTAAATATAAATTGTTCGATTTATATGACATTTTAAATATTCTATTCATTTTTTATTTTTTTATTTTCTGATATCTTGGAAAAATCATTGAAAATATTATGTAACATATTTCAAATTTGTAAAAAAGCCACTAACATATCTTGCGGAACGCTTTTCCTTTATATAACGAGCTTTTATAGGAGGACTAGAAAACTTCAATAAATGTTGGGATGCTTTCTTTTAAAATTGAATTTATAAACGTTTTCGTTGAGTAAAATCAATTGTTCTGTAGAAAATGTAACATCTGGTTTTGATATTCAACTTTCCCTTTTGATATAAGAACCATTTAAGTCTGAAAAGATAATTTTTATTTTAATATTAAATCATAGTATTATTTTTAATTTTCTGTTAAACAGACAGTCCATACTTCAAAAATATCTTATTTTTGTTATTGTATGGTCCTTTCCTTCACTTTATTAATTTCAGTTTGGAAAGAAAGTTTTTTTCTGTAGAAAATATTTAATCATAGCCATATAAAGATTTCGTTTAAAATTTTATTCCATTGTTAAAAATCAGTTTTTCTAATAAAATATAGAAAAGAACTGTAATTTATGTTAGAACTTTAATTTAACTTGTGTATCAGGACCACAGTAGAAAATTGAAATCATTTTAAATAACTTTATTTCATTTTCCATAAGTGTTGCATCATTATGTACCATAAGAAGTTTTCTAAATAAATAATCTCCTAAGAAATATGAAAATGTCCAGCAATCTTATTTTTTTTTTTTTTCTAATTTTATATAAATGGGAATAACGGTATGCTTCGAGCATAAAAATTTTTACTTTGATGAAAATGTTTATTTAGAATTACCAACAATAAAAGTAAACCTATTTCGTATTAAACAACATTACATGGCAATATAGAAGATTAGACTGGGGATGGCCTTCATCCCATCTCAAAACTGATACTGATCACTCAAACTCTGACTAGCAGAGTAGATCAGAAAATGCGCAGTTTTCATGTTTATGATGTCAAAAAAAGTAAAGATAAAGAAAAAAAGGAAGTAAAAAAGGTAAAGGTTTTTCTTATCCCACGTTGGTCGACAGCAACATCTAGACCAAATCCATGAATCCATGACGAGTCATGATATAGGGTAAATAACAGCATATATATATATATATTAGCCCTTTATCAAAACTATACGTATATATATATATATATATTTATATGATTACCCTTTAATCTGTTTTTTCAAATGGACTTGGTCCTCTGACTATATATATATATATATATATATATTTTTATGGATATATATGTTCGCGATATTCTGGATATATGGCCATATCGCCTGATATATATATATCATATATAAAATAATATATATATATATATATTCCTGCAGAAGACTTCCAACGACTTGTTGAGTCTATATATATATATATCCCATGACTTTTTGTCACTTCCAGTTAGTTTGTTTTATCCTTGACCTTGCGGTATAAAGACATGAAGCACACAAAGGGAGAAGTATCATTAGCCTAAATCTTTAGTCGCCTAAGTCTACTAGCCTAAGTTTTTAGTCGCCTTTTACGACATGCATATGCTACGCTGGGGCTATTCTAACCCGGATCCACACTGGAGAAAAAAAGGAAAAGGGGAAATACAGGCCATGAAATTATTTTGTTGGACTCGAAGTGGATGAGAGCCTCAAACGTTAAAATATCAGAATCTTTAGCTTATTCTTTCTAAAATAGAGGAATACAATACGAAGGCATTGCAGCAGCATCTCCAGCTATCTTCCATATTAGTAGGCCATATGCAACCTTGTATATGCTACATGTTTACCATTCCGTTGGCGAAAAATATGCAAGAACTAATATATTCCTTCAAGTTTTAAAAGTATTTTTATTGGTCTAGAAGTAGAGGATGTTAACCTCAAGATGCTACACTTTGGAGTGTTCTTCAAAAAATAACGGGATACAAAATAAGTATCAGCATCCGTTTCCCATCTCCTTAACAGCGTGCATATGTAACCTTGAATATGCTACTTCCCTATTCTAGCGATGAATGATATCAAGGCAAATCGTCTAAATTATTAAATCAATAAAGATTTTGTATGAATACTGCAACTTTGTAGTTGTTTGAATTAAGGATAGCTTATCAAATTTTTGTTTAGAGAATATCAAACTGTATCATAAATAGGACGCGTTAAGTATTTGATAATGTGTCATAAGTAGAACATATTTGATATTTCATATCATGTTATATCAAGATATGTTTAATGAATACCATCGTCTTATATCAAAATATGTTTGATAAATGCCATCGTGTTATAAGTATAATTTGTATACAATTAAGGAATTAATACCATACTTGTTAAGAAAATTAGATGAATGAAAACATTGAAACATGTATGGTAGAAATTAGAAAACCTGCAAAATACGTATACTAAACAAGAAAAATCAGCTTAGTTTTTATAAGAAACTTTAAACACGATTATTGCTTAATGTTGAAAAGAGTCTGAAAAGAAAAGACTTTCTATTGACCGAAGTCTACTTTTAGAACTAAATTCCCATATCGGAAAACACGTATGTCACATAAATTCTTATCGTCTCTTTTCTTCAATCTCTTTCAACTCTGTTTTGTATGGGTTCAAAGTTTCTTTAACGACAAGTTTATTCTTACGTCTGTCGCAATATCAAACTTATGGGTTTTATCAGCCTCAATTTAAAAGAAATTTTACAATGGAATTTGTTCTATGTCTTTATATTCAAATGTTTAGAGTAAAAGCATTTTATTTTATAAATTTATTTCATAAAACCAATTATTTTTGTGTCACTAAAACTATTGAAAATTGTTTTTGACGGATGTTTGTTTTTTTATTGTTGTTAGCATTGTTTTTGACACTATTTATAGAAATTTATAAAATCATACAAATAGTGCTAGGATACATGGCGTAAATTTTGATTTCTTCAAATTTATCGCTTCGGGCATATCTAGCAATTGATTTCTAAGTTTAAAATTTTTAAAGGTGAATGCAATTAAGAAAAGGCAAAAAAATGCACAAATTTAATTCTAAAAATATGGCAGATATTAAAATATAAAATCATTTTTCTAAAATTGAAACATGACTATTACAATAATATATAAAGATACATTCTGAATGGATTTTTTAAAGAAAGTATCATAACAGATATATCGTATGTCACTTCATTTTTACAAGTTTCTTCGCCAATATTACTAAATATATTATATTCAGTACAAATCTTATTTAACTCATACATTGATAAAAACAAGTGGAAGATATAGTCAATTACATGTTTTGCATACAAGAAATAAATGATTTAAAAAAGGAATATGTTGGACGAGATTATAAAATATCGACAACCCAAATGAATGCTTCATAGCAATTAATAAGTTATTTTAATAACATAATTTAACATGAGTTCATTGCAGTTTGTGATATTCAGCTTCTTCATTACTGGAATTATCTGGTGGTAGTTTTCGGGATTTTCTTCCATATGATACGCAGGGTAGTTCCCCCTAAAGTCCCCCGGAAGACACTGCTCTTCTTCTTCATCCACACAGAACATATGACAGAATTCTACCTACAAGTGTTCCATCAAAAACAGAAGCTTCGTTCCTTCCATGAGTGATACGATTAAAAACAACAACAGAATGGCAATCAGTCATTCAAAGTCTGTCGAAATCTAATCTACCATATTGGAAGCTCTTGTAATGTTCCAAAAATGTTGTTTCCAGACTGTAAATGATTTTTGAAAACAATAAATGTTGGTTTAAAATGAGGGCAAGTCTGTAAGCGTACAACAGCAGAAAATGTGGAATGATATTAAACACCATTAAACAGAAATGACTTATTACAAAGACTTAAGAGTTACTAACACATTTAATTTTTAAATAAATTGTTTAAAATTGAACTTAACATGTTGTATAGTTTGTTGGCAGACTTGTTTGCTTTTCTATAAAGCTGGCCACATGCTGCCTGCAAAGGACGGCATATCTGAAGCAAAGTTCGTTCATTGTGGAATCCTTCTTGAAACCTCTTTCGCATAAAGTCGTTAAGAAGCGAGGTGTAAAGTGCGAACCATTTGCAAACTTGAGTGAGCGGAGCTTGAAATTCTTAAACTTCAGCCTTGAAGTTAACCAACCCTTATCTGCTAACATCTGACACGTTTTGCCACCTGAACTATACCAATGGAATCTTTGTATCATGATTTGTTTCCTTCAAAACTGAATTTATTTCATTTAAACGAATTTAGTTTGCATAGACGAATTTTTATTTATAGAACCGATTTCTCTCTCCTTTTAAAACTTTTGCTTTGTTTTAATCTCGTTTAAGCAATCGAAATCGTTGAATAAAAATGTAAATATTATATATTTTTATTATAAAAAAATATATTTTATTATTAATATTATTATGTTCTTAGATTATATATTTTATTCTTAACAATTGTTTACTAACTTGAAGACATAATTTATATAGGTTTGGACTGAAAAAGTGTGCTACAAAGTTTTGACAATTTTGTTTTTTACGAAACATAACACCAATGCATAAAATTAATTTAAAAGACAAATAAGGAAACCTTTCATTTTGCATCTTCCTTGTATATATTTTGTAAATTTTATAATAAATGTATGATTTCATATTTATTTCATATTTTCATATTTATTTCATATTTATTTCACTTGAAAGAGGTTTCAAGAATAAGAACACTAAACTATTCTTTAAACAACTATGCCTAAATCATTTTTATAATAAATTTTTATAATATTTTTATAACATTTTTGTAACATTTTTTGTAATAAATTCCTTTAAATATCGTGAAATAAATGCTAAATATCATTTTTGTATTTGTATAATTAAAAGGGATAAGTTGAAATATTTTTGTAAGATATTTATTTTTTAATGCTTCAGATTCCACTTTATGTATAAGCAATGTATTCATAGTTAAGATGTTGTAGTTGTTTCTTATCCCACTTGATAGACATCTAGACCAAACCCACGAACCCGTATGGACTTGTGATTGAAAGGAAAGGAGTTCTGCTTCTGATGTGATGGAGCACCCATAGTGGAAGGCTTATTTACCTCCGTAATGCTGACTTTAAAGTGTACGGTTGTCAGCCCTACGTTCAACGCTCTACAGTCATATGACACTCGGAGCTATGGCTAAAAGTAGATTCGAAACACTATAAACATCAATGATACCGCCGTGACTCGAACAGAAACCTGTCGCACGGAGTACCAGAACGCCAGATACTCGGCCATTCAGACCCAGTTAATACGTATTTACAAAATTTTTAAGCAAACAAAAATTGCTCTGTAGATATCGATTTATTGTTAGTCATCTTTGACATATAAATAATAATACGTAAATAATCTTTATTTCTATTATTTTACAAAAAGTGGAATACTGGAACTTCATTCAGCGTAAAGTGATTTCTACTACATAGTTGTATAATTGGCAGAAACAATTTTTTCTTCAGAGCTTGATGGTTCGCACACTTCACTCCTTAGCACGAACGAACCTTTTATGCAAACCCGAGGAAAATTTACTAATAATCTGCAAAAACAAAAGCACTCGCAATAATCTTGAAATTATGCATGAAAATAATCGGTTTGATGTGGTCTGATACTTATATCAATGAACGTACCTGTCTTTACATTTATCATAAGATCCCTGACGATTCAGCAGTATGTGGAAGAAATTGTCAGCCGTATTAAATAACGCAAGTCGGATCTCTTACAATTCCATCTCTGAGACTCTTATACTAAGCCACAAAGAACATGACCCAATTTATTTTCGTTAAAAAATATTTCAGAATAAATCGGTCGGAGTATTTTTTATATATAAACATGTTCAAGGATTTTGCTGGTATAAAAATCCCATTTTCAAGCAATACAAAAATGTCTTTTCTACAGAAATGGAGAGATTACCCTAGTAACTCCTTATTAACTTCATTAATTCCATATCTTACAGGTGTGCACCTATGCTTTTGGTCAAAAGAGAATACCATTTATTAAAGTTCATTTTTACTAGAGGAATCTTATGCTTCTGTTATTTTATTAAATGAAAAAAAAAAAAAATGCATAGTTTTCATTTACCTATAAATGTAGTGTAAGAAATTAATATATTTTTTTCTTTCGAGCGTAGTTCGTATTCTAATATTTTACAAAAATAAGTATAAGTATGTGCTTTATACATCAGTTAAATTAAGTTGCGATTACTTATTCATATAGTGCAATGAACATGACCATTTGTAATGTATACCTAACAGTAATGTTAGCAAAAATTAAGCATGGAATGGGTCACTTTGATGGACACTTTCAATTTTCAATTGGTACATCATAGAATTCATAAATCTGAAGAAAAAAAAATCATAAATTTATGTATAACTCCTAACATAATTTGGGAGATGTTATCCTAATCACGAAAGCAATGCGATATCAAATACTAGTACTTTTCAACAGTAAGGGAGTTTCACGCCATAAATAAGTTGTCACAACTTGTTTTAACTATCTTTCTACAGTATTCATTTTAATTTTTTCGCTGTTCTTTTGATTAATACAAGAATATTCAATTGAATTTTAGTTCAATGTATTTATTTTTATTAAGCATTTTGTCATCCTAGCAAATATAAAAGCACATATTTGTCTTCGCATGTTTGTAATGCACGTAAACATATTAAATATGTGCATGTATTAATCATTTAAATGCATGCCTTAATCATTTAAACATTTATCTAGAGTCATTCACCTTGGATATTATCATTAAAAATTATACTTACTCTTGTTATCCCGACACGACTGAGTCCCAAACGTGTTGAATTAAAGAGCGTTTATTGTACTAAGATAAAAGAGCATTGAAAAGGATAAATAGGTGCTCTTAGAAAGATATTATGTGAAGTGAAAATGCATTAAAATACATCCAGTTTATATATATAATCTTCCTCGCTATATAGTTTTGTGTTATGCGTTATTGTAAATGGTAAATGATGCAAATAACCATTGATAACTGTCTGAAATCCGAAAATCGTAATGAAATCTTTCAAAGCATAAACCATTATTAGATATTTCTGGTGGTAATTGGTTTCTTTCGAAATGCCAAAGGAAATTTAATCTTAAGTACAGAAATAAATTATAATCCGAGTCTACACAAATCACCTCAGTGCTCTTTAAGCTGTAACGTCATTAGTACACCAGAATCTTAATTTGTCCTTAATTAATCTGTCACCAAATTCTTACACCATAAGAAAAAAAGAATGGTAGAAAGGTATATAATCCCTTAAACATCAGTGCGCTACATGCTGTTGCATTATATTACGACAAATTACAACAATTTGTAATTTAATGTAGCGTTTCGTTGCCTTTATTTGCATAGAAGGTATCTTTACATTTACTTACTCTCGCATACATAATCACAAAGCCACAGCAGTAATCGCTACATGTATCTTTTTATCATCTTTTATAGAAACACGCTGTTTAATTTGTATAGAAAACAAATAATATCATTCGCTGTTCAAAAGTCTTGAAGTGCTTCTTATTCAGACCCCATCCCAAAAAAAAACAGACAAGAAAAAAAAAATTAGTCAAGATCATTCAAAATATTTTCAGGCGCCTATGCCAATACATATATAAAAAAAAGGTAAATAGCTACAACAGGTCATAAAAACATGAATATCTATGAAATATACACAAAAATATTAATGAATAGGTTGTCAAGGAAATCAGAAGAACCCAAAACAATGTAATTATAGCACTTTTAAGTAGGTTTTATCAGGAAATAAGTGTTACAGGATATTATAAACCATGCTATTTCTGCTCACATGACCACATACATACAAATTATGCATATATATATATGTTATATATTCCTTTTTTGTTTGTATTTATTTAAGATTTTATTGATTTTGAGACATTTTGTTTCACCCATTTTATTGCATGATATGTATGACTCTCTATATTCATCTGTCAATGCAGTTTTAGTAATTCATCCTTTGGATATCTGATTGGTTAAATTATTTTTATTTTAGTTACTCTAGTTTAAAGGCAGTTCGAATAATCTATATTGTTTTTTTGATGTGGTAGAATGTGATGCCTTTTAGAGTATTTTCATTTTTTGCGTTTTTCAAATGTTGTGATGCTTTATAAAATTTGGATGTGTCTTTCTGTGAAGCGCATGGTACTTTACGAATACAAAAATATATATATATATATATATATATATATATATACATTTCCATATGTTTCCGGTTTTGAGTAGCCTCACTTTTACCCATGCATGCCATAAAAGGCGACAAAAATGAGTATCCATTGCCCGGAAGGATAACAGGGTGGAGTAAGACAGATTGCTCCGTTTGGGTGCCCCATGTCTTTGTACCGCACGGTCAAGGATAAAAAGATATTTTACCCTTTATTATAACTCTTCTGTTAATACAGGCTCATGGGCTTGTACTAGATGTTGTTGTCGACCAAATGGTATAAGAAACAACATCAACACATATATATATATATATATATATATATATGTCTGTGTATGTGTGTATGTACTTCTTGCATGTGTGTAACAGACTGTTTCCTATCAGAATCGTTTTAATTTCAATCTGAACTTCCACTAGACTAATGTTGACTGTGGATGTCTGACAACCTTGTATACTAACCTGTGATAATCCGTCGGTTTTGTTCTTAATTTAAAACTTTGTTAGTTGTAATTTAGGATTCGTGTTGTAGCCATTACATTGTAGTCATTGCTTTGTATTGCAAAATAAATAGTATCATGTAGTTCAACTTTCCATTGAAAATAAAAAAATGTAGTTGAACTTCAGTCTTCTTTCTTAGAAGAACTGCGTATCAATGCAACATTTAGCGTTTCTGCTGAAATTATTGAAATGTTAATCTTCTCTCAATATAAAGAAATTCGAAATAGCTGAGGAACTTTTCGGTGTTAGAATTGGTAGCCCAACTTGAATCAAGAAACCAACTATGGTAAGGTTTTAAGTGAATGGCATGGCTAGGGAAACGGTTCAAGTGTTTTCCAAGTTAGTTTGTCTTGCTGCACTTTGAAGACTTATTTTTTTTCTTTCTAAATATCAAAAATACTGGGCGCATAAAGATATTTTATATCAGGTTATACTTGAAATGCATTTGTAGGTAAAAACCATCCATGAAAGTTGACAATTTAAGCCAGCTTATAAGGTCCTCTTATATGGTAAGGTAAAGATGAAAACTTCTTTAAATCGTAGTAACAAAAATTATTTCGTAACAATTATGATAAAAATTATTGTGGTTAAATGAAGAAAAGCTTAGACAAGAAACTTTAAAGAGAAACGCAGACAAGATGTTTTTAAAGAAAAAGTATAGGGCAGATAAGTACAAATTTGAAAAATTAAAAATGGAAAGAATTTAAAACTGGAAAAGTTCATGTTACAGGTTCCAGTTTTTGTTGGAGTTGTAAATAATCTTAAGTAACGGTCTTCGCTTTATTCTGAAAATAAGATTGATGTACAGAAGTTGTTGCCTATATTTAACACAGAGAATAAAGTTGTTACTCTGTTTCTGGTGCTACTAGAGATACAGTTTAAGCTTTTAAAATACCTGAGCATTTTTGAGTCTCTCACCTGCTTAGTGTGTTCCTGAGATCGATTTTCACCTCGTAGCCCCGTGAGTCGGAAGGAAAAGATTCTAATTTCCCCCAGTTCAAAAATTAGCGCCGAAAAGTTTAAGCATTTATTTATTTATTTATTATTATTTTTTTTGTTTTGCTCATCGGAAGTAATATATATATAATAATTGGATTGATTATTATTTTGAATCGCGAGCAAATTTTGAAAATTGAGTCAAGTAGCAAGATATTTCCTCATTCAAGCATCTACAAAATCTCATCATAATTCACCAAATGTTGTTCCCTTTGATTGGAAGGGACATATGTTATATGAATTGGAACAGTTAAATTCGCCAAATGTCTCAGCTGAAAAGCTCGTTGCTTATGACATCGATCATTAGATCCCTGTATTTAAAGAAGGATACAGTTATCAGAATTAGTAAGAAGGGATTTACTTCGATAGTAAAGATGATAGTAGAGTACAATAATAAGAAGCAAAATAAGCCTTCTTAATGCATGCGACATGAAAAGACTTAAGTTTACCTCGGTTTCATAAGTTTACCTCTATAAAAATATCTAAGATTTCTTGTTGCTACTGCGTAAACCAGGATTTATAAAAAAAGAAATGCCCGAATTGCTCTCCTGTAGGAATAAAAGAAACTATAGAAGTACGACAAGATCTTCTTTATAGTTGTACCATTTTTCAGTGTTAGCTCCAAATATACCTAGTATGATCTGTAAAAAAGAGGTGTATGTTTATGCAAATGTTGGAGCAAATCGTTATATTGCAGATAAGCGTATGTATAAACTATTCTAAGAAAATAGTAGGTTTTTGAAAATTTGTACACATGATGTTACATTAGCTGAGGGTATTACCGAAACTTTGTTGGCTATAGTTCGAGTAACCATTGAAGGATTTTTGATCCTTTTTGAAACTGAATTAAAAGTTTAACCCAAAGTTAGATGTGTAATAAAACTCAATTGGGTACATACTTTCTGAAAAGTCTAGTATAGAATTAGCAGAATCTAATAAACTTAATATTTTGGTGATAAATCTTAAAAAAGGTATTCACTTGATAAAAGATTGAGAATCTACTTAACGCATTCCTTTATGAAAATTAGACGTCACCATACACTTTGCGTGAAGATGAAGGCAAATTTATGTAACCTAATCAAAAGAATAGACTTAATGATCTCCTGAAAAAGTATGAGGGGAAAGAAAAGTACTTCTGAAAAGTACGGAAAAACTCTTCTGAAATTGATCATGACTCTCCTACAGTAGGTCATTATGGTGAAGAAGAACTTATCAATGTATTGCCCAGATATATTACTGGCCAGGAATCATCATATATTGCAAATTATATAAATACATGTTTTCAGTATTGTGTGTGCATATATATATATATATATAATATATAATACTATATTTAAATATTTATAGTTATTATATTTTAAACTGCTTTAAAAAATTTGCAGAATATGCCCTGCATTAATTTTAATAATATATTCAAGATATTATATCTTAATCAAATTCAAAAAATTCAAAATATTTTCCTTTATTACATGCTGAAGTATAATTTTTACGTAATCATCTAATTTATTTTTTCTGCCTTTTTAGAATAATAATTTATGTATTTAAGTACAAAATTTTCCCAGACCAAAAATTCTATTTTTCTTGAAAAAATTTACATTAGAACCGCTGTAGCAAACATCTAATCAAATTAAACTTTATGTAATGTCAAGTGCATGCCATTTAAAAAACATTTTTCTAAATTCTCAGAATTTCATCATAGGTTTTGATAATTAAAATTAAACATTTTCTTAAGAAAATGAAGAGATGGATGGTTATTCAAAAATTTAAAAAAATATTTTCAGACATGAACTTTTATAAAAAATCTACAAGATATACGCATAATTTTTTTTTTTTTCTTTATATAATGTCTGATATATAGAAAAATATATCAGAAATTAAAGTGTGTGTGTAAAGAAATTAAAGTAATATCAGAATTCAGTGTGTCTAATAACTTCAGCCATAAAAACTTCATTCCATTAAAGATACTGTTTATCTTGTTAATAAAAGTCCTCGGGAAATTTACAAATAACAAAGAAATATGCATTGATGATGATTAAATTGATAATAACAAGCATAAAAGGGATTTACAAATATTTTATAAATATAAGAATGAAATGAAAATAATGCTAACTACTAATTAAAAGTAATAATACTAACTACTAATTAAAAGTAATAATACTAACTACTAATTAAAGGTAATAATGTTCTAACTACTAATTAAAGGTAATAATGTTCTAACTACTAATTAAAGGTAATAATCTTCTAACTACTAATTAATGTTAATGATTTTCCTAGATACCATTAAATCTTTAGCTTTTGTGAATAATGTAGATAAAGTTGTATCATTACAATTAGAACGAATATACCTGAAAAAGTCGCATCTGGGAGGTTCGCACCTTATTCATCCAAAAATTCAAAAGCATGATAATTGTACCCATAGTTATTTTATATAAATATACAAATTATACAAATAAATGAAAATTAAAATATATATTTGACGATAAAATATATATAGCACGATTAAATCACAAGTACAGTTCACTCCAAACTCGGAGATTTTCAGAGTTCTAAGTCGAATCTCAGAGTAGTCTAAGTCGTATCTCAAAACGTGGCCTGCGGCAGGCCTTAATTACCGCCGGCGACTCCCACCTGTTATGACACTTCAGAGAAAAATAAAAATAGCACTCTTTGTCGACTCTTCGCAAAATTCTCTTTTTCTTTAACAAAAACCTCCTTTTAAGAAAATCCGTCTAGAAGGGGGAGGTGGCGTCAGTTTCCCTCACTTTTCCCTTGAGTAGGCATTTCGCAGCTCATAGTCTATCATCAATAACGATGCAGCAATTAATGGCCAAGTCTATTCCATCTGTAATTGTTTCGACTTGTAAATGTCTCACAGACAATCACTAATTTTCGAGTCTCATCATACATGATACAATATCTGCTATCAGATTCAAGTGTCAGGTTGTTGTAATTATTAAAAACCACTAAATGGATGTAATAAAACTGCTGTCATGCTGTTAAATTCGAGTGATGAGTTTCACATTATATCCTTTCTGTCAAAAAAAATGCTATATCTCTTCTCATGCAAAAAAAAAATCCATGAATAAATAAATGCTATATTGAAATATTTTTTTTTTTTTTTCTTCTAATGCAGCTGGGAAAAATGGACTCTTGAATGCCTTAACAAATCTGCACAGACGTACTCACTTTGCATTACTCAGGGGAGCGTGTAACTTGAAGATAAGCCACTGACGCGGAGTAACAATGCCCCAAAGCAACGCTCTACGATCCTAGTAAACCACTACAACATCCATGGCACCGCCGGGATTCGAACCCGATACCCATATAATCGGCCATTCAGGCCCACACTTTGCAAAATATTTACAACCAATTTTAATCATGATACATATTTATAAAATATATATGTTTTTATTTTTTACCAAGAAATCGATTTATTTTTTTCTGAAACATCCCATTGATTGTAATTAATGCTTTGTTGAAATTCTAAAAGCAAAAATAATCTTTTTTACTCAATTTATAATGATTAAAATCCTATTAATTAAGCTGGAGTTTTTTAAAATGATTAATTTTAATCATTGAATTATAAGATGTGTAGCAACTAAATGGATAAATGGAAACTTTTCAATGGATATCATTTCAAAGAGATTTTAAATGATTTCTGTAAAAAGGACTTTTACACAAATAGAAAATCGATTCTCGTTTGAACAATATAATGAGCGAACAAATTTACTCTTTTTGCAAAAAAATTTTTCGTGATAGTAATTAAATAAATTAACAGTTATGCAAAAAATATTTTTCATAATAATAATTGAATAAATTTGAAGAATATTTATTCAATAGCAATAAATTAAATTATTTTCAAAACTATTAAGTACTGTTGAAGGAAAAAAGATATATTTGCCTAATTCATTATAATTTGCTGAATAAGAAAATGATAAGAAATACATAAAGAAAGATTTCCAGAAAATTTCATTAAATACGATAATCGTCTAAGATACACATTTAGTGATCCAAATTCACCTTTTTGTAAATCAAATTCATCCCTTTCAAAATGATAGTTTTATTTCAATGCTAGTTCTTGAACATATATATATATATATTATAAAGATTTATATGTTTCTGTGAATGTGATTAATCTGTAATCATTTATAATCACATGAAATTATGCATATTAGGATTTATGTCATTTACTGTATATACATATGTACGTCTATCTAGACTAACAATGTTTTTCTGTATCAGAGTGATGTATTGGTATGTCTAAAAGGTGTATGCTTAAATATGCATTATGTATATTTTATCTGTTTTTTTCAAAGTAAGAACGATTATGTGTATACACTCAACAGCAAGTGTATATTTACGCACGTATATATATATATACGACTCTGTGCAAATTAATTGGGAAGAGCTTCATTTTTCATAAGATTCAACTTTTCACAGAGATTTCCTGCCTGAAACCGATTTGAACTACATTATATTACAACATTCTTGTACGAAATATTAAACTGCATACTTTGCAAGACAGGTACAGATCTGCAAAAGATAATTATTGGCTGTTGGTGTGAGTAGGGATTCATTGTCAGGATTTTTGAAGGCTGCAGGGGAGTGATATGAAGATTTCGAAGGCTCATTGAAGCAGTTAAATGGGCAAGATCACCAATAAAAAAAAACAGTTATTAACACCTGCAATGAAGCGAAAATGTTTGCTTTGGGCCAGGAAATATCAATCCTGGACTTCAAGAAGACTGTAATAAGATTATATAGTATTCAGTAACAGGAAGGAGGTTGTCCTTGACCAGTCTAAACTGGTTTGATTATGTGATTATCCCACTTGAAGCATTTTTGCTTCAGTTGCGGGCCAGCTGCTGTAAGAAGCTGTCGATTGTGTGAGTTGCCTTGTTGTCACGTGTATGGAAAAAAATGAGTATCACTTCCTGGAAAAGGACTACAATTGTTACCCTAAGTCAGCATACCTAAAGGACGATAAGGCATATTGCTGTAGCAGTTGAAGTTAGAAATTCCAGGATTATAAATTAGCAAAATAAGTGTGGAACAGTTTCTCCAAAACGAAAGAAAAATGCGAGCACAAACGTAAGACAACACCTCAGAGAGGCAAACTTCTTGTATAAAATAGTAAACTGAATAATTGCCAGATAAGTACAGATCTGCAGAGAGAATTAGTGGCTGTTTCACATGAGTGTGGATGCATTGACAGAATGATGAAAGCTCATTGAAGCAGGAAGATGGGCCAGAACAGCAAAAAAACAGTTATTGTCACCTACAATGAAGCGAAAAATGTTTGCTTTGACCCAGGAAATATCAATCCTGGACTTCACAGTCAGGAATAAGATTATATTCAGTGCCAAAACACACTTTTTGTTTTAAGGGTTCGAATTTGTCAGGCGAAACGCTGGAGAATACATCAGGAATAACATCTTAATCAAATAGTATAGCGTTCGCAAAAGGAGATGTTTTGGGATTATTTTATAAAGCAGGTAGACCTGGCAGCTTAGTATTAGTTGAGGGAAAGTATTTTAGACCTTCTAAAATACACTTCAAAATTATAAGATAAAATTGTGCAAATGGTCACTGGGGATATTCGCGTGTTTCAATAAAATTTTGCCCCATGCCTTACTTCTAACTAAATTTCTAACTAAACTAAACTAAAATTTCACGGAGAAAAATATTAACAGTTTTGAATTGGGCTGATAATTAGGCTGGTACATGTACACATACAAACGCACACACATTCACGTGCATATATGCACACAAGTACAACAAAGATACATACATACACACACACTTGTGAAAAACAAACATACATACATACATACATGCGAACTCGTATACAAGTATATACACTCGTATTCAAGAATACATTCATACGCATACGATCACACGTAAAACATCACGCTTGAATATCCACATACACACTCTCATACACGCACCTATATGTGTGTACATATAGGGTGCGTGTACACACACAAGAGCATATAAATACCCACATACGAACATACATACAAACACATGCGCACACATATATGCTAACGAATAGACTATATACACTTACAAACATTTCGTATATATATATATATAACGTACCCAAACATAACACGTGCACTAATTAATATACATGTGCACACAAATGCACATACAATCCCATACACAAACATAAACGCTTACAAATCCAAATTTAATCATATTCACAAATTTACACACATTCACATATAATTTATACGCATATATAGACGAACATAATATTATAAACACACACTAAAGATATTTAAGGAAACGCATGCATATATATAAAAACACACACATAAACACGCACTTAAATACATACATATACATGTACATACACACAAATACTCATTCGCATATATTCATACATGGATCAACGCTCATGTACATATATACGCATACAAAGGCATTTGCATATATACTTATGAAAATAAGCATTTGCAACTGACAGGATGACCGAAAAAAATGCAGATTAACGTATGCATACTCTCATGCAATAAAGAATGTTACAATTCTTTGTTTCGCCACTTCCTTATGTATCATTCCATCTTTCTTTCTATTTTGATTTCCGACCACATTTCTGTTGTCGTACTTGTCATTTTAAGCTTACGTTGATTCTCGATCATTGGGTAACACTTTCATCAAAGAATGCCTATCAGCCCTCATGCGATTTGGGGGATTTATTTTTTCATCACCCCTCCTTCGGACAATGGCTGAAATACGTGTTAGAGGCTATCTTCCCACACTCAATGTTGTATCTGATCATTTTTTTCCAAATCATATAAATATATCTTCATTATGCAGTATACTAAGACCTACCCTATAGTCAAAAAGACACTTTTTCAGGCTTAAATTTATCTTTACAAACACCAATTCTACTATTAAATAAATATTGACCATCAATTGGAGACGCAGCGCAAAACGCCCACAACCAAGACGACGAGAAGATAAGTTAAACTATTATCTTGGAAATAAAGAATCCCTACCCTTCGGAAAAAAACACTCTTAGAAACATATGTTCAACACCGGATATCATTATTTATAAATTTATAACCTCTGCCAATTTTACCAAGAGGAAAGAGTTTAAGTAACACTTTTTGAACTAAAAATCAGGTTTTTGAATGCAAATGTATATATATATAATTTTTTATACATAAAACAATCAATATCAAATATTTCTTGGATACTAAACACCGATATTTATATCATACTCCTGATCTTTTCTAGAGTCGGTTTGCAGTATATTAGGTATTCGCAAATAGTATGCTTATTTCAAATTCGACAAGAGATACCGAAATAAAAATTTCTCGTCTCCATGGCTGGAAGAAGACCATAAATAAGCGATAGTAAAAGTACATTATTAATTTTAAATGTAATAATTAATATTAGGTTTTTACGATAGTATTTTATAAGTAGGCTAATTAAATGAATAAAAAATTATTTGTACAAAAGTATAAAAGTGAGAAAATATTTGGACTTTAGTTTCAAGGAATAGAAAGGCAAAAAATTAAATATTTTCCTTCATATTTTGAAATTTTAAGTACATTTTTGAAGAGCAAATTTATTTAAAGTGTTTTTTTTTTAAGTATACGCATCAAAAGGCCGTGTCTCGGTAAAGGTCGTAGAAGTGATCTCATAGAATTAGCAGGTGAATCTGTGAAACGATCCCACTGGAAACTATTATACATTAATATTAAAAAAAAATTTAAAAAAAAGTGAAAATGACGACGGAGAATTTGTTAAGCAAGTTTTCAAAACAATAACTGAGGACAGCATTAAAAGATAGAAAAAAAGCTTGAAAAGGAAAACGAAAAGCAAAGAACTTTGAACTGGATAAATTAAAGCATCAAAATAAAAGTTAAGTTATGTCTAAATGCCAACTGTGATAATGTATAGAAACCAACTGTAATGGGATATTAAAGCTCCGGAAGTAAACCAATCGGCTATTTTAAGAAATCTCATATAGCAATTTAATCAGAAGGAAGGCAATATATCTCCACTTTTATAAAATTTAATTTTAAACTGCATACAAAACGAGTCGGGATAAAGAAAGCGATTTTTCGTTTCATTTGTTAGAGCTGTTGTCCTTTGAAATTACCCAATTGACAGCTAGAAGAAGCTAATGAATATTATTTATTAACTTATTACTGTGCCCAAAAAGTAAGACCAATGATTTTTTTTTTTTCAAAAATTCTTTATTTATTTTTCCAGATTTATTTCATCGCCTTCAAAGTAATCCCCACCAGACACAATGAACTTATGCCAACGTTTTTTCCAATTCTCAATGCATGCTAAAAAGTCTTAGGGATGGCCTTCAAAGCGCACGGAGATTCACGGTGAATCTCTTCAGTCGACTCAAAACTCCTTAGTGGTCTTTTGATCTTAGTAGTCCTCAAACTTTCCTTAATGGTCTTTTGTCCTTAATATTCCTCAAACTTCCCTTAGTGGTCCTTTTGATTTCAGGGAATAGCCAAAGTCTCACTGTGTGAATATGTTGGTTGGGAATGATATGCGTTTCATTTTGGCAAAAAGGTCACGAAATATCAATGCAGTATGAGCTGGCGCATTCAGTGTTTTCGGTACCAATCAAGATTTCACGCGTTTGAGGCCCAAAATGGAATTGACCGATCCTTTTGAAATTCCAACATCATCAACATAATATAAATCGACGGTTTTCAAGCATCAAATCTTTAATTTCTTCGACGTGAGCTTCGTCGATTGAGGTTGATGGTCGACCAGAGGTCTGTTCATCTTCAACGCGTTCTCTGCTTTCTTTGAACTGTTTATACCACTTGTAAATATTTCTTTCCTATATAGGAATGCTCACCGAATGCCTTCTGCAACATCCTATACGTTTCCGGAAGCAAAATGTAATGCAAGTTCTTTGCTCAATTAATTCAGACATTTCAAAAATCGCCGGGATCACTTTTAGCGTCTTACGAAGCCAAGCGTAACTCAAACACTAATGAATATCTCGACGTCAAATATCACACAGATGTCTAGGACAGTGGCAACAACCTAAAAGAAAAAAAAAATGAAACCCCATAAGCCCCGGGAATTTTAAATTGAAAATTGGTCTTACTTTTTGGACACAGTTGTAAAACTCCGGAAGTAAACCAATTAACCGATTTAAGAAATCTCATACAGAGATTTAATCCGAAGGAAGGCGATACATCTCCGTTTTTTTTTTTTAAATTTATCTTGAACAGCAGACAAAACGAGTCGGGATAAACAAAACGATTTTGCGTTTCATTTGTTGGAGCTGTTATCCTTTGAATTTACCCAATTAATAGTTGGAGAATCTGAAGAAGAAGCTAATGAATATCTATTTGTTAATTTAAATTACACAATACCCTTTAACAATAAACTTTTTAAGCCCATAAAAATTTCGCTAGAAATTCATCAATTATATTAGGGATCCTAAAGATACTTGGACAGATTTCCTTTTCGAAATAAGTAATTACTTTAATGAATGGTTGAAAGGAATAGAAATTAAAGATTTCGATTCCTTAAAAGAATTCATTATAACAGATCAGTTGAAAAAGGGGTTCCAAATTTTATGCGGGAACATTTTTTAATGCATGGCCTAAATATGTAAATGCGAATTAATTGACAGAAGTATTAGATGATTACGAAATGATTCGATCCGAAATGAAAATAAATAATTAAAACAAAAGTAATAAATTTGGAAGCCATTGCAATTATCGCAATTTGGAAGTCATTCGGAATTATGAAATTATCATAAAAGTGGATTGGAATCCAATAAATTGTAAATCAGAAATGCTGTGATAAGTCATAAATTTAATGAAAAAGAAATTTCGTCTAAATATAATAATAATCGTGAAGTATTTAATTCATATATCCTCATATGAAAAGGGCGAATTCAAAGTTTTTCATGTAAACATTTTAGTCATAATTCAAAAGATTGTGTGGTGTAAAGGGCCACGCAAAAAAATATTGCCTAAAGGACAAAAAAAAAAAAAAAATACCTAAGTGTGTGCGACCTAGAAACGTCCATAACCGCGGACAAGTATTTAAAAAATGCTACAATTTAATAATCGTATCGCCAGCTGTTTGCTGGCCCTTGTTCGTGTTTATTGAAAGAATCGTTTACGGTAAGTATTAGAATTAATATGATGCCTTATAATTTTTTTTTTTTTTTTTTTTGGATCAAAAGTGCCCAACTTTGAAAAGTTTAGAAGCTGCAGTCGTGGATTTTCAAATAGGTGAAATTATGTGAAAAGATATTTCCATTCTAATTGTTTCTCATTCAGTTCAATCCGTTGATTTATTAGTCGGGGGTCAAGTTTCTAGATTTGTCATATATTGCGTATGCTAGGGTTAACAATTTTTTTCATATTGGTTATTCAAGAGATTACCAAATTATTGGATTAAAATGCATCGAAGAAATATCGAAGATGCCATATGATAAATTTCAAGTAGAGGAAATTACGAAAATAATATATATATATATATTTTTTTTATTTTTGTATTGTAACATAATAATATTATTATTAAATTTATTTCTTTAAAAAAAAAATATGTTAAAAAAATTAAGTAACAATTGCCAGCAAATGTTTATTCAGAAGATCCGAGTGTTGATTTTTTTTTTTTTTATAAATGCTAACATTAACGATAGATGGTGCAGCCAGTGCTGACGTCGTAGATGACGAAACCGCACTGAATAAATAATGCTACGGGCCTAATAGATTACAAAAAACAAGGTACATAATGTAAGTTTAACAACGATAATTGTGGTCCTAAAGATAAATATTTGTTGACAGTAAAGTAGCGTTTACTATTAAAGAAAGTAAATGAAAAAAAAAAAAAGTGTTGGACTAATCTTCAGTGTCCAGCAGCGCTGAACGCACACGCCGTGATGTCCACTCATGGATGGATGGAAGGAAAAGGGCAGCTTTTGTTGTGATGGAGCATCCGTAAAAAGAATTCTGACTTGGCTCCGAGTCGCTGAAGAAGGGAAGTACCTTTTGAGAAGATTGTAAGTAGGCACCATCGCGCATCATGTGGCAGGAAACAGAAAACCTCCCCAGGTAGTCTGACTAACGAAGCAAGATGCTACACATCAGAAACTCCATCAAATCTCATTTTTTTTTTTTTTTTTTTTTTTTTTACAATAATGCCTTCTGCGGATTAAACCTCAACCCTAGCGATTCCAAACGGTGCTCGTTACCAGTGAGCCCCGAGTAGTAGTAGTTTTTAAGATAATAATACAATTAATACTAAATTAAAATGATACTAAAAATACGATACTATAAAGAACATACATTCAAATGCATTTATCTAAGTACTTCATTAATATTACATAGATGTAGAAATTAAAAAAAAATATTCCTTCAAATTTAGTCAAGTCAAGTTTAGTTTCAGGTTTTTTTTTATTTATTTAAAAATACAACTTAGAATTCCATTAAGAGCTCCCCAAAAGAATTTTAAATTGTTCAATAAGAATAATCGACTGAACTGTTAATCATGCCATGATTGATAAAATCCATTTCAGAGTCTTATAAAGCCTGATGATAACTGATTCTGTTGAATATGCGAGCCAAAACGAAATTTGGCCTTAATATTCGAGAAATGCTATTTCTGCAGATTTTTTATTAAAATTAATGAATTCCACATTTAGTTTGTTTGATATCATTACCAAATTTAAGGAATACATTTACATGTTTTTTATTAATATATTACATACTTATTTTTATTTACAATTTAAAGAAATATATTTATATATTCATTAAATGGTTTTTAATTATATGTAAGTAATATATAAAAACATTACATTAACGTGTAAAAGTATTAGCTGTAAACGACCAAACACCAACATTACATTATAAACACATCGCCATATCTAGGTCAAACATATATGTTTTGCTATATCTAACAGATATGTTGTTGGGTCAACAGATATGATTTGCATGTGAAAGTGCAAAAATTGATTACTCTTGTGATGTAGTTTATGTCGTTGCTTTGAATGTTTAGGTGTGTTTGTTTTGTATTTTCATTTGAAAAACGTTACTGAATTGCAGATGACTTGCAAGATACCTGAAAGCTTTACCTTTCCGAACAATTTAGTTAATAATGTACCAATATCTGTATATTGCATGATTTCTTTTCCCTCAAGTGAAGAGTTTTGGCGTTTCATTCCCAGGAGAGTGGAATGTATATTCTTTGACAAGTACAGAATATTAACCTTTTACTCAAATTTGACAGCAGATAAGCAGTGTTGTGGGTAGTTATATTACATGCAATTAGTGTTTTGCTCTAAGGAGAACAACCTGCTACTCAAATCTGATTAGGTGCCATGTATAACGAGGATCGGGAAATTAGCGGATATCTGTGCTACTTTCACAGGTCAAAACAACTGCAGGTTGAATATGGGCTATACCATGAACTGTTCCATCGTGAATTTTGATAAGCCCTGAGCTGAGGAATGTCTACTCCAATGAGAAGTAAGGGAAGCTGGCAACCTCTCCTCTTGAAGTATTTTCTGAAAGGAATGTTTTGGGAGAAGAAAGGAAATAGTTCTGCGATGAGTCGGTAAATAATGTTGTTTTTCTTTTTCTCTGACGTGACAGAACAGGCCGGAGTTTCCACCTGTTCCCAATGTGGCTTTGGGTATCACGGCGTGCATCTACTGCAGACCTCAGAAATAGATTCGACATAGACTCGATAAATCTGTAAATCTCTGACTATGAAATAAACTGCACTTGTACATCAGATTATCTTAAATTTTCCTTTTTTTCTGACCTAATAGAATATTATGTCTATATTTAATGTTTGTAAGTAAAGATTCAAACGTTCCTATCAACCAGAAAGTGTCTCTCTTCTTCAAGCCGCTATAGGTGTAGAATAGCCCGAGAAGTAGCAATTGTCATACGAGTCAAGGAATACCCGAAACCAGATAATTAAGTCTAGATTGAATTTGTTATCTGGTGAGCAAAGTATGTTTCACCAGAAAAATTATTTAATTAAATATAAAACCCAAAACAATTGTTTTAACATCTTTTAGCAACATAGCTGTGTTTTATTCTATCGAGAAATAAAAAGAATTCTACGTTAATCCCTTTTCCATCGTTTCCGCAAAGCTTCATTACCCGCAATTGCTTACAAAAGAAAGATTTACACCTTGCCATTTCGGATGTACCGCTTCTCTTTAGCATTAATGAGATTACATTAAATAGACGTCAATACTAAACTTCTTCCATTTAAAGAGGAAAAACACTACAGTAAACGATATAAAGAAGAAATGCTAAATGTTAGGTTAATAAGGGTTTTTTCGGGTTCAATAATTCTCAAAACAAAGAGATTTTAATAAACAATTTATCTAAAATGAGTGGTTATTTAGTAAAAACGTTAATGCTGTGATTTAGTTAGTGGATGTATACTGAATAATTATTTTTGTCATTTACCGAGGGTAGAAGCTATAAACTGCTTCAACACTTTCGTACAATCTAGTTGTTGTGGTTTACAAATTTAAATTAAATAATATATTTACATTTTTTAAAAACGTTTTGCTTAATCTTTTTAAAAAGTGATTCTTTTTTAATAGTATGTCAATTATACATTGAACTATACCTGAAAAAACGAAGTTAAATTTTAAATAATTCCAGAAAATGTCTATAACAAAATGTTTTTCGAATTCTGGGAAATTTCTCGTATTTTCTTAGCAATAGTTTTTCTTTTGTGCTTAATTCTGCAATGGATTTTCGCTTCGATATGTTCATGATTGATATAAGTAATTTTGTGGTTTATATTATTTATTTTAAATTTATTTACAAAAGAATTTAAAAAAAAAAACTTTTAAACTTTAAACTTAACTTTTTTTTATATATTCACGATTAAATTATATTTATTTGGTGTAGCTGCTTTATAGCTATATAAAGTATGTAAGTTCATGATATGTGACAGAAGTTACAAACAGCATTTACAGAATATAAAATATTTAACTTTATTACATGAGCAATTAATGTCAATTGTCATTTCGTCAAAAACAAAACTAGTTGGAAAGTGACTTTATTTTCACTTCAAGTAACAAGACACTTCAAAGGAATGACTCCTTCGTGCATTGAGAGATCAATACAGGTATTTCTAGAATTCTTTTTAAATATTTTGTTATAAATCTGTTCTTAAAAAAAGTAAAATTGAAAACCTTTTTCATTAAATATAAAAATCGAAAGTTTCTGAACAAAACTGAGTAACAGCTTTTAAAAAAAAGAATTTGCACGAGAACTAGAAATTAAAAAGTGATAACGACAATCTTTTTTTCGTCAAATGCTATCAAATAAAAACTTTTAAGTTAACTTTAATGTAAAATAAAATTTAAAATAAGTAAAATTAACTTATTATTTATTAAATTATTTTACAAGATGTCTTTTTTATTAGTAAATCATTAAATGTTTTTTACAGGAATCTTTTAAATATATATATATTATCGATTAGAAATAAAGATTTGGATTTTGATTAAGATTTGGATATCAAATGATCTAGAAATTGATTTCATGTTCAATTTGTATGTTTGATTTTTTGAAATTATAAACTTACAACTTAATATATTTCGCAAGTGAAAACTAATTAAAATATAAATACAATTAACTATTTTCCTGTAAAAATTTACAATTCGTTATAGAATATCTTTTTTCTTTTTACTGAACGAAAGTAAAAGTAGATTAATTGCCCTTTATAAAACGTTTAATTTTAATTATTATTTTTTTGATGATGCCTGGTTAAAAATTATAGTTAAATCAAAAATGTGCCATATAAAATTTAATTTACAAAAATGTAAGGAACATAAGACAAATAATTTATCTTAGAAGTTTTCTTTAGGGATTTATTTCTAAATATAAAAAATGAAAGTTTCTGAAAAATTAGTAGTAGTTTTTAAAAAAAAAGATTTTGATCTCTAAAGAAATAAATAATAAAAAGCGAATGAGAAAAAGTAACAACGTCAATCTTTTTTCGATAACTCTGTAAAATAAAAACATTTAGGTTAACTTTAACTTAAATTAAAATTCAAAATAAGTAAAATATACTTATTGTTTATTAAATTTTTTATAATATGTCTTATTATTAGTATATGATTAAATTTTTTATAAGAATCTTTTCTAAATATGTATTATAGATTAGAAATAAAAGAATTCTTTAATTAAACTTTGGATATCAAATGATCTAGAAACTGATTTCATGACTGTACTGCATAGATGTTTGGCATTTTTTTTTTTTAAACTGTATGCTTATAACTTTATGCATTTACACCAAGTGAAAACTAATTAAACTATAAATACAATTAACTATTTTCCTGTAAAAAATTTATAATACGCTATAGAAGATCTTATTTTTCTCTTTTGTGCTAATATAAAAAAAAAAAAAAAAAGGAGATTAATTGTCCTTTATAATTTTTTTTGTTGGTGTCTGGGTAAAAATTATGGTTAAATTAAAAATGTGTCATACAGAATTTAATTAATAAAAATGTTAGGAACATAAGTAAAAATAATGTATTTTAAAAGTTTGCAAAAGTATTTTAACATTAATTAATTTAATGCGCTCCAAAATTAAATGTAATCAAATGTAAATGTAATTAAGAATAGAAATGTTTCACAATTTTCTTTAAATGATAATATAAAGTTTAAATCTCTGTACTTAATATGGGACTATATTAAGAATAAAATAAACTATTATTTTTTATATTTTACTGAGATTCCAAAATATTTATAAGTATTTTCGATTAAAATAAAATAAACACCAAACTCATTAAACAAAATTTTCTTCGCATATTTATTTAACTAATGCTGAAAAGTATCAACTACTTTTAAGCTAAAGATGAAAATTTATCAGTTTAAACCCTTTTGAGTTTTAAACTTAGAAACTTGCGTCGGCAAAATTTCGAAATTCAGGAAAAAAAATGCATATTAACCTCTAAAACACATTAATTTAAAGGTTAATGGAAAGGAATAGTTAAAAGCCTACAGAGATAAAAACTCGAGTTTACTTAAATTAAACAAAAAGACAAAAACTTTTCAGATTTTTTTTTATATGTAATGTTTTATCTATATATTTTATTGGAATGGAAGAAAATGCGATTTAAACAGCTTTATGAAGCTATGAAAGTTTTGCCTAAAATGATGCATGGCTTGTTTAACTTTCTCCATTATTTAGGAATTCAGTCCTTCATTTTACATTAAAACTCATCATACACTAATGGCATAAGATATTTACCAGTCGGCATTATTTCTATCTTCTCTTGTACTCTAAGATAATATACTTTATTTTTATAATTTTTGATGTGGAATACTAGTACATTTCCCTTTTGTTCAGGCTATATTTTCAACCTTGCAAGCATAATAGATTTTTAATTTAATAATTTTACCGAAGAACAATATCAATAATCTAATTTAAAAAGAATAATATATTTCTCTTCTAAACACTTCAATTATTGCTTACGTCACCAAAGCCCACAAAAATAATTTAAAAAGCACTGACAAGAGAATTTGGTCATAATTATATTTAACCATCAAATTGAATTTAACTATCAGAAAAGACACCAGAAACGCAGCCATTAGAAAAGTGTTACTACAAGATGAGCAAGATGTGTTACATATAATAGTCAAGCCTATGGCATACGTCATTGAAAAGAAATTGTTGCACCGTAAAAAGAAAGGCATATAATTAATTGGCTGCATTCCTGGATGAATCAATTTTATTACTTATTTATCATTTTGGTACACATCTGAACCAGAGAAAGCCATTCATGAAATTCTTGCTGCCTTAGTTAATTTTCAGACATCCTTTTCCGCACTTTTCATGGTGGGAATAGGTTAATGGCAGTCATTTAAAAAGAGGGCGAACCAAATAAAGTTGAGCGTTTGGAGACACTTAAAATGAACTAATTGATTAGGTGGAAATTTTAACTCTGTAATAAATTAGCATTTCCTTTAAGAAAGATAATTTATCAAGTGGAAATTAGGTAGTTTTATTTCTCTACTCTCCAATTTCTGAAACCGAAGATGCCCAGATAATTGTAGTAGCTTATGAAAAGCAAATAGTTTCAAAATTAACCGCTCTTTTCTCCAAGAATAAAGAGTGGATGCCATTTGAAATAAACTCAAAAGATGTTACTGGACAGACAGGTATTCTTACAACACGGATTAGGTTTAAAAATTGTCCACTATATAAACATTATAGACAAGCAAATCAAATGTCAATTTGACTTTTATGAACACTTGCATTTTATCATCATTTTATAACAGAATGTTTTAGACACAATGCTATTTGTTTCGCATTCAACAATGTAAATTGGGATACCATATTTAAAATTGTTGCTACCCTTGAAGTTTAGACGGAAGATGAGAAATGTAGGTGATATGACTTGACGATTTCTGAGCCATATTAGACAACGAAAAAAAAATGTAATTTTTTGTACCAGAGATTAACCTACTTGAAGAGATTGACAAAAGCTTCTTCCAAATTTCATGAAAGAATTGAGAAAAAACAAAATGAAAGGGGTTAGATCACATAATCAATCTCTAAACACAAGCAGAATATCCATAAATGGGGTTAGAGAACACATTGTATAATTAGCCTCCAGATCTTTGTAATCTTATGCATTGATTTTTATGTATTATTTTAATTGTATCTCATAGTATGAAAATAAATTTCAGTTGAAGTTAGTCATCGTGATATATTTTTAGCTGTTATATCCTTCTAAATGATCAGATGTGATTAATTGCAGAATATTGAAAACATTTGTTGAAAAACATAACAGATTAATCGTAGAATATATGAGAAAATTTAAATAATCGTTTATTATAAATAAAAATATATTTTTTATGCGATTAAGACTCAAATATAATATTTGATTCTAAAAGTTTATACTAAGGCTTTTCGTTATTTAAATTTTAAAAAGCAAGTAGTGGAAAGTATTTCGGTGGGAGTTTAATAGAAAAAAAGGAAAACTAGTGTATCTATTTTTAAGAAATGTGATATATGGTGAAGGAAAAAAATCCATCAGACTGCAAGCAAAAAAACAGGTCATATCTTAATTCGAAGTAGATACTTAATACCAGCTTAATAGCATTTTAAACTTTTGTGCCATTATTTTCCGTTTCAAGGAAAAAAAGCGTATTCAGAATAAATGTCAGTACAGATGTTACTTTACTGGACTAATTTTCTTATCGAAAATCTTTAATTACAAATTTAAAAATTAGAATCTCGAAATTTTTTCGTCACATAATTATTGATTTGCTAAGGGTGAAAGGGAAATTATATTTTAATTACTATGCAGTCAGTATTGCTTAAATGAAATTGTTTTTAACTTTTGAAAGCTATACATATTTGAGAAAAAAATACATTTATAAAAGCAAACTAAAAACTGTAAAAATAATGCAATATAATATTGAATAATTAAAAAACAAAAATAATCAGAATAAAGAAGCAAGAAAAACAGTAATAAAAAAAGAAGCAATAAAACAAGAATAATTAGCAATAAAATAAATGAGCTTTGTTGTAAATAAATGAATAAATAAAAAAAAATTCCTGAAAATAAGTGTAATTAAATTTTATCAAAACGTTTGAAATTAAACAACACATTTATTGATTATAATTACAATCTCAACTAACTCAAGTAATTTGACTTCACTATCATGCAGTGATTCAACATTATTCTCTTTTTTTTACAATAAGTTTAAAGAAATTTTTAACAATAACATTGTTACATTAAAAACTAAATTAAATAATGCCAATGATAGCTAGTTGATTATTCAAATTATAATTCGATCCTTTCGATTCTTTATCCAACTAGTTTATTTTAGTGGATGTTTTTCCGTTATAAAATATAAGCATTTTTGTAGTACTTGTCAATTTTTCTTTCTTGCTCCATTCAAAAATATTTTTGGCATCCTATTCCATGCTATTTGGAATCCTATTTCACATTATATCAAAATATGCAATAGGAGCATATTTGGTGGTTTGAATATTCAGAGATTTTTTACAAAGGAGGAAACATTGTGTCGAAGATACAAATATTTATTTTATGAGTAGTCAGGTAATATGTAAATTTGTCTAATTTGTAACCGCATTTTTTTAACCCAAGACAAGATTTAACCACATAAACAGTTTATATCAAATTATTCAATAACAAGATTTTAATTAAAAACATGAAATAATTATTAAATGAATAAAATTATTAAATTATTTATTTAAGTAAAACTATTTAATGGCATTTATTTCTAATATAATTAAAACATACATTAATATATCATCATGATGGATTAGTTTATGTTTTAAAATTTTGATAAAGGGTTTATTTTAAAAGTTATAACTAAATGTCTATTAATAATAATAGAAATTACGTTTACACGGTGAGAAACTGTTTGTCTACCATTTAAAAATCTGAAACATATATGTAGTTGTTGTTAAAATTAAAAATAAATATGATTTTATGTGTAAACTTCACCTATTTATTAGTTAATAATTAGCAAAAGTTATATTTGTACATATGGTATGGTAGTTCATATCAAATTCCTCCTACATATACTGTAAATTAACATTATATGTAATATATATATATATATATGCTAATATATATATATATATATAACTATTATATATATTATATTATATATATAGCGTCTAACTTATAATATTTATATATATAAACTGAAAGTGTTCCTAACTTATAATATTTAATTGAAAACAAAGTGTTCCAAAAATCAAACCGACGAATTTCCCAAACAGAATACTGTAGAAAACTATCGGAACTTAGAACGGATCAAGCCATTTATCTTAGTCTTTATCTCTACTCTGACAAATACACGGTTTTGCTATTGTCTTCTCAGTAAGGATCACAACTGTTAGTCTCAAATACAGTAGGTAACAATGTTATTTATTCTTCAATTTCAAAGTCTTTCACAACTAAAAAAACTTTCGTTCTAAGAAAAAAGTATGAGTTGAGAACAAGATTTTGGAATTATTACTTGCATTGGATAAAAATATTTGAAATCAATAATAAGAAGTATGTATTTTCTCAAAAACAAGTCAATGTCCTTTGAAAAAAGTAAGGCGCAAAATAAGATGAAAGAATCATTGAGACAAAATTTGGATTTAATTTTACTCATTCATATCAAATATATTCACTTCAAAAGAGAGAATTTTTAGAAGTACGATATTTAATAAATATAATCCATAAATTATTCTTTGAAATTTTTTTTATTGAGCATAAAAGAGACATATATATTATTTTTCTACAAAAAAGTGGTTGTTACTATGAAATGCGGAACTTAATGCTGATGGGGGTTAATGTAGAAACTGAATTTATTGTTCATAGGTATGGAATTAAAATAATGCAAAATAAGTGTTACTATAGACATCCCCCACTCAGTAGAGGCTGACGTGCAGAGCTTGAACTGCAAGTTTTTCACCTCCTCGCCACGCTGTGGATATAGTGTTTTGAGTTCGTACCCATAAATAATTTTCATTTTAAAATAATTCAGAATTTTTCTCTTCTTCTCTTATTCAATATATAATAATGCAGTGGATAATAATGGAAGTGCACAGAATATTTCGATAATATAATGCAAAGTAAAATATGGAACAATTATTGTTAAAGCAAATTAGGATGAAGCAAGTTAGGATCATAATAGTGTGAATGAGGAAAAATATTACGATTTCAAACACAGAATAATATAACAATTTCCTTATAAATATTTAACAATATTAAAAGTTAAAAAAGTAGTATTGTAGCAATATTAGCAATATTAAAAAATGGAAAATATATTCATTCTAATTGCAATAATGGAATTCAAAAAAATTCATCGAATATATGCAAATCGTCCCTGTAAACTTATATATCCTTTGTGAAAATCTCCAGTATTTGTAATTTATGCTGAAAAATTAAAATTATTTTTTACCAACATCAATATGCTATGGGAGATGATAAAAAAGTGAAATGAAGATTAAAAAATAAATATTATTATTAATTAATGATGCGTTTCTCACTGTTTCAGTATTTGCGAAGTAATTTCAATCATAATTTTCATCCCGCTCTCATACAATAACAAAGTATATAATAATAATAATAAATTTTGGTTATTTTGACGTTAAAGCTATAAAGGACCTTAATTGCAAGCTCTACAAATTACCAAGAAGAAAATTTATTATTTTAGGCAACATAACCTGCATTGACAAAAATTACAATTGTTGTCTCTATTGCACTGTCTCAAGTCCACGATATAAAATAATCTGGAGGATTCATGAGACAAGTTTAAATAATGCAACATGTTGAATTCCAACCAGTCTTATTCGAATCTATCCTTCAATCATTATCGAATCTAGCATGAGTGTGTATGTTTAATTTGCGTGTTAATTACAATTCATGGAATTAAATAATGAGGGCAGTAGGCTTATACAGAATCATGGACTAAATTTGAATGTGTGTAAACGAACAATGAACGACAGTGAAGCATCAACAAGAGCACAAGAGAACGGTGTTCCAAAATTTAATCAAGAAATTATTTTTAAAGAAAAACTACATTTTTATTTACTAGTCTAGAAGTAAATGAAAAAGAATGTATAATTTGCACAAAACATTTTGCAGCAGACACCATGAAACCCAATAAACTTAAACGAAATTTGAAAGCTCTTCATACAGAGTTCGTTAACAAATTCAAAATTTCTTCTAATTAAAATTAAAATTATATGAAACAAAAAACCTTTTAAAAACTTTGTCTGGGAAAGAAAAAAAATTTTTACTTTCCTCTTATTACTTTCTTATGAAATAGATATATAGATAAAAGCTTCACATCATTGGTGTAAAGCTAATACTTTTCATAGTGGTTTGTTAGCACATCCAAAGTATTCTTTGAATTAAAATTATATGATATTGAAATTATAGAAATTATGTAGTCCAGTCACGTCTCAAATAATTTATTGGTCGTTAAATTAGTGATATAGCAGAATAAGAACAGCATTAGCGTTTTGAGAAGTTGCGCGACAATTTTTTTTTTTTAATTTGACTTGATAATTCAACAGATAGTATTTAAGGGGCTCAGTGCATTGAACATTTTTGATTTTGTGAGGGTTTATCAACAATAAAAAAAAACCTACTTTTCTGCAAATCAATAGAACTCAAAACAACAACATGCATTATTTTCTATCTTAAATGTTTTTGTAAATGAGTCAAACATACAGTTGAAATATTTTGTCTGAATAAGCACTAATGGTGTTGGTTCATTATGTGAAAATTCGAAATATAACAAACACTTGTGAAATAAAATTCTTCACAATGTGTCTAGACATATTGCATGATCCGCAGAAAAGTTCTGACTTCGAAATAAATGAGGCCCTGTCTGAATAGTGTGCTAACGCGATTGTAACCATTGTAAATTATACAAAAATTAGACTCCTATTTCTTTCTTCACTTTTTGCAGTCATCGATGCAGTACATTCATTGCGAAGCAAGATTGTTACCACGTGTGAAACTTTTTGCAACGCGTTTATAAATTAAGAAATGAAATCTCCGTTTTCTCAAAGAGTAAATTGATTTGAAATATAGAAAATCCGCGAAGGTTTATTTGTGATGAAATTCCACTCTTCGGTTGACATATTTGAGAAGTAATTGAAATAATTGAGAAGTATAAATTGAATCTTCATCGCCAAGGAGAAAATACACATTTATTGGAGTAATAAAGTTTATGCTTTTTGTAGGAAATTGAAACTGTGGAATAGAAATTTATTAAAAAAAAAGAAGGAAAGAAAAATACCTAGGAATGTTTGAATATGTGGGTGAATGTGTTAAAACTTGCAAGAATAGATAACAATGAAAGTATATGAAAGGTGTTTTTGTAAGCTTTGAAAATCATTTAGTCGTTCTGGGAAAGACTTTTAAAAACTTATTTCTTTGCTGACGGCAACTTGAAGTGGTAAAAATCAAAGCAAAGTTTTGATGTTCATCACTCTTTGAATTTTGAGCAGGGTTGGATAATGAAGTTTTACACTAAAAACCAAAACGTTTCATATACTATTAACATTTTAATTTCATACGTTTACAATACCTGATTTTCTGCGGTGACTGCGTTAAAGATCAAATATTAATTGGCAAATGTATGCTAGTATTAAACGATTTCGAAACATTTACTCTGTAATATAGACATACGGAAGATACTAATAATTATTAAACTTGTTTTTAATTTGATATTGGTAAAGTTACTCAGTAAATATTGTGAAGTACTTATAAAATCATATTTATAAGTATATTACATGTTTATGTGTATGAGGGTATTTTTATATTATGTCAGAATATATTTTGTTTAGTACTCATTTCAATATAATTAATTTTTAATCATAATTTCTTTTCGATATGTTCATGACCTCATTAAATGTTAGCACACAATTTAAAGGGTTTGCATCACAGTCTTACATTCACTGAATTAATTAATTGATCTCAGCCTTCTCAATGTATTGTGTTGTTCCTCAGGTGTCTTAGAAAGCTGTACACAACCACCCTGTGCATCGTTAGCATCATTGTTGCAAATCGTTTTACCAATTTTCAACATTAAACATATTATTTGTATTAGATATTTTTTTCTTGTCCTACTGTACATTTGTATTTTAACATTGATATTTAATGAACATCTAAAAAAAGAACATTTTATAACGTTATATTTTTATTGCTTAATTTGGGCCTGAATGGCCGAGTGTCTTGCGCTCTGGCGCTCAGCGCCACAAGTTTTGGGTTCGAGTACCGGCGGTGCCATGGATGTTTGTAGTGGTTCGGAATCCACTTTAAGCAGTAGATCCCGGTCTCTTATGACTGTAAAAGCGTTACGGAGCAAAAGTCAGACTTCTACCTGCGTGTGCTCCATGAGAACAGAAGCTGCACCCTCCCCTCCATCCATGAGGGACACGACAACAACAACAACAAAATTGCTTAATTTATTTTTTACTCTCATAAAATTTATAGTGCCCTGAAAACTATAAATATGCCCAAATTTGCATTAAAAAATAAAAACAAATATGCGAATTTTAAAATTTATGCACTAATGAATCTAAGAAAATACGAATTTGGTAAAATATATATCAACACATTCAATAACTGTTTTATTTTTTTCATTCAATTATTTTTGAAGTCACAAATTCGCACACAATCACACATGCACACAAATATGAAAATTTTAAAATACGCAGTAAGGGAGTTACTGATTGATACACAGGAGAACAAATATTAAATGAAAAACTAGCCTGCTGGAATTTAATGGAACGGAAATTCTTGAAATAGGATTATCTGGAAAGAGGAAAGTTGAAATTCAACGATCAAGTAGAATGGAAAATAGGGTTCACAATAGTTATAAACGGATACATGAGGGAACACAGAAAAATGATCCGAAGCATTTCACGAAACTTTAACTATCAGAAAAGGAGCACAGTATACTAACGAAAGAGACTGCTGGATTCGTAGATTTAGAAACGGAAGACAATCCAAAGCATTCCCTAAGTGGAATTCATACCGGCGAAAAATCAGGAAACTTCCTCAAACTGAAATTCCCTCCAACTCAAAACCTTTGAATTTTTGTAACATTTATTTTTTATTTAATACATGCGGTAACGATTCATTTTTTGCAATAGCACGGAAGATTCTACGAACTGTAATCAAAAGCCAAATGTATTTTGTCGATAAAAAACATGATTCTATTTATTTTATTTTATTAAAATTTTGAATATATTTAAACAGTTTGGACGTATTTCGGGATAAAAACGGAAGATCTAAATCTATTTGCACCAGATATGAAAGTTTCTAATAGTTTTCATTCAAAGTGAGCAAAATTAAACTGAATATTTAAAGTGGTCTGGCTGTATTTTGCATTGGATTGAGCTAACAGCAGTAAGTTAGCGATATATATATATAAATACTATATATTAGAAATTTAAAATTTTTACTAAGATTTTTATTTAAAATTGAATTTTATTTCTCTCTAAATGAATTTTCTGCAAATGTTTTTTAGTACAATATTTTTTTTTTGCTGTTATTCCCATTTTAAAAGCGTCAACCTTCTTCAAAACTCTTTGTTTCTACTATATGCTGACTATATGATTGACAAAAAATTATTTTAAAGTAGTTTAATTTTAAATCATATGTATATATTTGTTAACAATTCATTTAAATTTATTTATATTTAATGTTCTACCCCAGGAATATCAATTTGCTGCTGAACTTCATTTTGTACTATTTATATACCCATGGTTAATTCGTATTAGTGTATGATACATTTATTCGTAATTAGTGTGCGTTACCCCTCATCAGGAAAATAGTATAAATGATGTAGTATAAATATATCATTTATTAAATTATAAATGACGAAAACTTTTCTATTCATTATAATTTAATACAATGTACATAGCAAAAAACATTTAATTTAAAAATAAAAATTAAGCTAAAATAGTTGAATACGTATCCTCATAGACTTTCTTTTATTTTTTAGATATCACGAGAAAAATGTTTTATTAATATTTTAAATGTATTCAAATTCTATATACTATTGTTAAATTCCAAATTCTTCTACAAAATATTATTCTGATTCACACTAACTATCCAGTTACACCTATGGTCATGAGTTTCCATTACATTTTATATACTCCAGATGAATAAAAACAAAAAAATTCATTTATATGAACGTTTGTATTATTATATTTCATGCAAAACTATAATTTTGCATATAGAAATAGAACATTATGTTTTGTTTATAGAATAAATTCTATAAACAAAATAACCCTCTTTTATCTATTTACCTTTAGAAATTCCGCAGTTAAATGAAGACATGAGATGGGAAGTAGAATTTAAGGCATTTCTCGGAATTTTTAGAATTTCTTTGTACCATGTTTACGTTTTCTAAATAAGTGCGCGTAGGAAAAGGAAGCCAAGTGGCGATACAGTCCCAACTCTAACACGAAAACGGAAAGGAGATATTTGTCCCCAACTTTCTGTTCCTTTAGAATAGGGGACACGGTCTATTTTATTGCTACTCTATGTTCCCAACACCCTCTCTATGCAGACAGAAATTCATTTAAATTCAGCTTGTGTACTGCTGAAGTTCTTGTATTATCACACATACTGAAGAATTTGTGAGCGCAAACCTTCCTCTTTAAAAGAAACTGAGTACGTCAGGAACAACATGCAGATGTATAAAGAGAACAGTCTATAGAAAGGAACGTGACATATTGTCGCAGCATTTTATGGACGATTTGCATAGAATATTGCAACAGATATTTTATATAGAGGAATTTCAGGTTAAAAATAAATTTCAGTTTAATGTTGCTGTAGCTTATTTTCTAGTAAACACTTAATATAAAAAATATAGTACTTCTCTTTGTTATTTTTCTGTAGCATGATGTGAGGTTGTTAAAATTTTAATGCATATTCTCAAAACTTATTTTACAGCTATTTGTATAATATCTTAATTTTTCATTTATTTGTTAATTTTTTTTTTTTTTTTTTTTGTCTTTCTTTTTTTTGCTGAATATTTTACCTTTCTGTTTTTTGTTTAATATTTTATCTTTCTATTTTTTGTTGAATATTTTATCTTTCTATTTATTTGTTAAATATTTTATCTTCTGATATTACGAAAACATACTTAAACATTATTTTCAGTATGTAAACACCAATTAGAATATTGGTTCCAAAATGATGAACAATATATTTTCTTCGAAAAATTCTAATTATTGTTAGTGATATATTATTAATGACTGTTTGAAACAAGTAAAATCAAACTTATTTTTAACTTGAATTTTCAATTCAAAATTATTTTCTATTTTTTAAAGAAAATTATTTTGATTATTTCATGTAATATATATTTCAAATTCTCTAAGCAATAAAAAATTAAATTTAATTAATTTATCTTCCGTAAAAATATTTGATAAAGAGTTATCGTTACTAACTAAATATTAAGTAAATTTAAACGAATAATTTACATTCATTTAATAGTTAATTTGCTGGACTATTTCCTTAATTATTACAAAGCACTATATGCTTTTAGCAGTTTTTTAGTATTCCGATAATAATGCAAATAATTTGTATATAACGCGCATTAATTATTTACTTATGATAGATATGAATATTTGAATTTCAAGTGGTCACTTAATTAAAATTATGTGATTCGCGCATCATGAATTATAGTGAAGTAACAAACAATACAAAAATTATGAATCATAAACGTATTAATATAACTTTTAAATCCAGAATAACATGAATATTTGAATAAGGAAATCATAATAATTGAATATATAATTTGCTTAGCTTCATTTAATTTAGAATTTTGCTGTTTTATTTTACATGTACAAATGCACTCCTAGTTATTATAGATCACAAATATGAAGAGATAAGATTTAGTATTAGTAACAAACATTTAGTGGTCCGCAAGACCATTTGGGTTGGCCCTGTTTTATTATATTTCATACAAAATTATAATTTTTATAAACATATGGACTTACCTTTAGAAATACCACAGTTAAATAAATAAATAACATGAGAAGAAAAATTTCAGGCATTTCTTGGAATTTTTGAATTTCTTTGTACCATGTTTACATTTTCTAAATAAATACGCGCAGGAGAACGGAAGACAAGTGTCCTTATACCCCAACTCTAATATGAAAAGAAAAGGAGATGTTTGTCCCCAAATTTCTGTACCTTTAGAATATGGAGACGTGTGGCCTATTTTATTACTATTCTATGTTCACAACACCCTCTATGCAGAAAAAAATTCATTTAAATTCAGCTTGTGTACTGCTGAAGTTCTTGTATTATCACACATACTGAAGAATTTGTGAGCGCAAACCTTCCTCTTTAAAAGAAACTGAGTACGTCAGGAACAACATGCAGATGTATAAAGAGAACAGAGTCTATAGAAAGGAACGTGACATATTGTCGCAGCATTTTATGGACGACTTGCATAGAATATGGCAACAGATATTTTATACAGAGGAATTTCAGGTTAAAAATAAATTTCAGTTTAATGTTGCTGTAGCTTATTTTCTAGAAAACACTTAATATAAAAAATATAGTACTTCTCTTTGTTATTTTTCTGTAGCATGATGTGAGGTTGTTAAATTTTTAATGCATATTCTCAAAAAGCTTATTTTTACAGCTATTTGTATAATATCTTAATTTTTCATTTATTTGTTAATTTTTTTTTTTTTTTTTTTTTTTTTTTTTTTTGTCTTTCTATTTTTTGCTGAATATTTTACCTTTCTGTTTTTTGTTGAATATTTTATCTTTCTATTTTTTTGTTGAATATTTTATCTTTCTATTTATTTGTTAAATATTTTATCTTCTGATATTACGAAAATACTTAAACATTATTTTCAGTATGTAAACACCAATTAGAATATTGGTTCCAAAATGATGAACAATATATTTTCTTCGAAAAATTCTAATTATTATTAGTGATATATTATTAATGACTGTTTGAAACAAGTAAAATCAAACTTATTTTTAACTTGAATTTTCAATTCAAAATTATTTTCTATTTTTAAAGAAAATTATTTTGATTATTTCATGTAATATATATTTCAAATTCTCTAAGCAATAAAAATTAAATTTAATTAATTTATCTTCCGTAAAAATATTTGATAAAGAGTTATCGTTACTAACTAAATATTAAGTAAATTTAAACGAATAATTTACATTCATTTAATAGTTAATTTGCTGGACTATTTCCTTAATTATTACAAAGCACTATATGCTTTTAGCAGTTTTTTAGTATTCCGATAATAATGCAAATAATTTGTATATAACGCGCATTAATTATTTACTTATGATAGATATGAATATTTGAATTTCAAGGGGTCACTTAATTAAAATTATGTGATTCGCGCATCATGAATTATAGTGAAGTAACAAACAATACAAAAATTATGAATCATAAACGTATTAATATAACTTTTAAATCCAGAATAACATGAATATTTGAATAAGGAAATCATAATAATTGAATATATAATTTGCTTAGCTTCATTTAATTTAGAATTTTGCTGTTTTATTTTACATGTACAAATGCACTCCTAGTTATTATAGATCACAAATATGAAGAGATAAGATTTAGTATTAGTAACAAACATTTAGTGGTCCGGGTCATTTGGGTTGGCCCTGTTTTATTATATTTCATACAAAATTATAATTTTTATAAACATATGGACTTACCTTTAGAAATACCACAGTTAAATAAATAAATAACATGAGAAGAAAATTTCAGGCATTTCTTGAATTTTTAGAATTTCTTTGTACCATGTTTACATTTTCTAAATAAATACGCGCAGGAGAACGAAGACAAGTGTCCTTACACCGCCAACTCTAATATGTAAAGGACAGGAGATGTTTGTCCCCAAATTTCTGTACCTTTGAATAGGGAGTGTGGCCTATTTTATTACTATTCTATGTTCACAACACCCTCTCTATGCAGAAAAAAATTCATTTAAATTCAGCTTGTGTACTGCTGAAGTTCTTGTATTATCACACATACTGAAGAACTTGGGAGCGCAAACCTTACTCTTTAAAAGTTGCTGAGTACATAAGGAACTACATTCAGATGTATACAGAGTCTATAGAAAGGAACGTGACATATTGCCCCAGTATTTTAAGGACGACTTGCACAGAATATTACAACAGATATTTTATACAGAGGAATCTCAAGTTAAAAATAAATTTCGGCTTAATGTTGCTGTAGCTTATTTTCTAGTAAGCATTTAATATAAAAAATATAGTACTTTGCTTTGTTATTTTTAAACAGCATATTGTGAGGTTGTTAAATTTGTAATTCAGATTGTCAAAAGCTAATATTATGGCTATTTGTACAATATCTTGACTTTCTATTTATTTATTAAATATTTTATCTTTCTATTTTCTGCTGAATATTTTATATTTCTATTTTTTTGTTAAATATTTTATATTTCTATTGTTTGTTGAATATTTTATATTTCTATTTTTGGTTAAATATTTTATCTTTATATTGATCTGCTAAATATTTTATCGTATTATTTCTTAAAAATTTATGACCAACTTATTCTGGCATTTTTAAAAATATGCTTAAACATTATTTTTATTTCATTATGTAAACACCAATTTGAATATTTGTTCCAAAATGACGTACCATCAATTTTTATTCGATATAATTCTAATTATTAATAGTTATATATAATTAATAACTGTTTAAACAAGTAAAATCAAACTTATTTTTTAACTTGAATTTTCAATTAAAATTGTTTTTTTATTTTTAAAGAAAATTATTTTGATTATTTTATTTAATATATATTTCGAATTCTCTAAGCAATACTAAATGAAATTTAATTAATTTATCTTCTGTAACAATATTTGATAAAGAATTATCGTTACTAAATAAATTTTAAAGTGCTAAAAAAATGAATGAATTTAAACAAATAATTTTAATTCATTTCATAGTTCATTTGCTGTACTATTTGCTTAATTATTACAAAGCAATATATGCTTTTAGTAGTATATTTAGCATTCCAATAATAATGCAAATAATTTGTATATAACGCGCATTAATTATTAACATATGATAGATATGAATATTTGAATTTCATGGGATCACTTAATTAAAATTATGTGATTCGCGCATCATAAATTATAGTGAAGTAACAAACAATACAAAAACTATTAATTCTAAACGTATTAATATAACTTTTAAATCCAGAATAACATGAATATTTGAATAAGGAAATCATAATAATTGAATATATAATTTGCTTAGCTTCCGTTTAATTTAGAATTAACTGTTTCATTTTAAACGTACAAATGCACTCATAATTATTGTAGATCACAAATATGAAGAGATAAGATTTAGTATTAGTAACAGACATTTAGTGATCTGCAAGACCATTTGGGTTGGCCGCTGCTTTTTTTATTAAATTTTATGCAAAATTATCATTTTTATAAGCATATGGACTTACCTTTAGAAATCCCGAAGTTAAACAAATAAATGACATGGGAAGAAGAATTTTAGGCATTTCTCGGAATATTTTGAATTTCTTTTGTACCATGTTTACGTTTTCTAAATAAATGCGCGGAGGAGAAAGGAGCCAAGTGTCGATATAGTCCCAACTCTAATACGAAAAGAAAAGTAGCTGTTTGTCCCCAACTTTCTGTTCCTTTAGAATATGGAGACGCGACCTATTTTATTACTACTCTATGTTCAAAACTCCCTCTCTATGCAGACAGAAATTCATTTAAATTCAGCTTGTGTGCTGCTGAAGTTCTCGTATTACCACGCGTAGTGAAGAACTTGCGAGCGCTAACCTTCCTCTTTAAAAGAAACTGAGTACGTCAAGAACTACATGCAGATATATAAAGAGAACAGCGTCTATAGAGAGAATGCGACGTAATTTATAGACGTCATGCACAGAATATTGCAACAGATATTTTATACAGAGGAATTTCAAGTTAAAAACAAATTTCAGTTTAATGTTACTGTAGCTTATTTTCTAGTAAACACTTCATATAAAAATATAGTAATTTTCTTTGTTATTTTTCTGCAGCTTGATGAGAGGTTGTTAAATTTTTAATGCAGATTGTAAAAAGTTAATATTACGACTATTTGTAAAGTATTTTATCTATTTATTTCTTAAATATTTCATCCTACTATTTGTTAAATATTTTATGACCAACTTCTTCTGGCATTTTAAAAATATACTTAAACAATATTTTTATTTCATTATGTAAACAACAATTTGAATATTTTTACCAAAATGACGAACCATCAATTTTATTCGATATAATTCTAATTATTAATAGTTATATATAATTAATAACTGTTTAAAACAAGTAAAATCAAACTTATTTTTAACTTCAATTTTCAATTCAAAATTGTTTTTTTTTTTTAAAGAAAATTATTTTTATCATCTTATATTACGAATTCTCTAAGCAATTCAAAATTAAATTTAATTAATTTATCGTCCATAACAATATTTGATAAAAAATTATTGCTACTAACTAAATTTTAAGTAATTTAAACAAATAATTTACATTCAATTAATAATTAATTTGCTGGACAATTCCCTTAATCATTACAAAGCAATATATGCTTTGTATTTATCATTCAATAATAATGCAAATAATTTGTATATAACGTGCATTGATTATTTTCATACGATAGACATGAATATTTGAATTTCATGGTTTCAATTAATTAAAATTATGTGATTCGCGTATCATGAATGATAGTGAAGTAGCTAGTAAAGCAAAAATTATTAATCATAAATTTATTAATATAACTTTTTAATCCAGAATAACAAGAATCTTTCGATAAGGAGATCATAATGATTGGATGCATAATTTGCTTGGTATGTGTTTAATTTAGAATTAACTGTTTTATTTTATATGCACATATGTACTTCTAGGTAATATATATCTCAAATATAAAGAGATAAGGGTTAGCATTGGAATAGTAGACATGTGAGGTGTTAAACAACTCACTTGTTTTCTGAAACTTCAAAGAATTTTTAAACATAAATTACCGTAAAAAATTTAAGAATCACGTAAGTCGTAATTTTTATTAGAACATAGAAATTGTATAGACATGGTATAGAAAGATAAAAATAAGTTTTCACTTTTAATTTAATAAATTATAGTGAATAGCAAAACCTGCCAGATCTCGCATGTATTCCGAAGTATGTTAATAAGATATCTTATTTATAAAAAGTGTAAAAAGTATCTTATCCTTTTGTAAAAAGTGAAAAAAAAATTTCAATGTGAAACCATTTAATTTCTCGATACAAAGTATTATTTTCGCTTTGTTAAAGAAAAAAAAATGGCTTAACTTAATTCAACGCTAATTTTAACAACTGAAGTACTAGAGCATGTAATGAGGTAGTAAAAATCATTCATAAAATTTTTTCAGTAACATATTTCTGGCTCAACTTCAATACCATTAAGCATATTTAAGAATATATATAGATAAATGTATATATGCTGTTATAACATTGAAGCAAATTTTCTATTGAATTTAGAATCCCTGAATTTTGATTTAAACATTTGAATAAAAGTTATTAATCTGAAAATTTTATTCAAATTTGTCAAATTATTTTTTTTAATGAAGGAAAGCAAAACGTTTCCCTTTGATGAAAATTTCTCTCTCTCTGTTTTTTTCTATACAGTGATTAATTTAATGGAATTAATACTGAAGAATTTGAAAGTGAAAATTTTATAACATTTAAGATATTATATTTTAACTATACAGTAGGTTTTAAGCTATTAAATATATGACAATAATATCAACAGACTGAGAATATTTTGAGGATTCTAATTGAACAATACAATTTCATGTAAAATCAGGGAAATCGGAAATATGAGTATTTAGAATTCTCAATTGTATTTTTTTTTTTTTTTTTTTTTTTTTGGAGGAGTAAAACGTATTTGAGGAGATAGTCATATCTTATCATGCATTATAACTTTTAATATGTTATGAAATATTAAAAGTTATAATGCATGATAAGATATGACATTAAATAAAGAATATTAAAAATTTTGTTTGTTGATTTAGTCAAAATTTATTTCTTCTCTTACAAACTTATTTCTTCAAACTTGCTTTCTTTCCTTTGAATATTTATTTTATTCTTTTATTTATTTGAAATGACAAGTCAATACAAAAAATAGGGAAAAATACAGAATAAAAAAGAAAAAGAAAATGTACACAAACGATTTCAACACAGTTGACCTAAGTCATTGCCCTAAGAGTATGTTAGTTTTCTAGTATTCACTAACATTTGCTTCAGAGACCTAGTATTTTTTTTTTTTTTCCTATAGTTAAGGTCGAAATTCAAAGGGAACGGGGATTAACTAGCAGCCATTTAATGATACCCTTGGCTCTACTTACTAAAGAAAATGCCGAGTTTGCAAGAAATGCATCAACCTTTGTTAGAGTTACGGAACGCAATGAATGTCGGATAAGTGTGTCTATAAAATTAAAGACAGCAGTAAAGGCTATGAAAAGATTTATGGGTATTTAAACCTAAAAATCGATCTTGTACTAAATAGTATTGAAATATATCTTTAATTTTAATTGGGGATTTTTTTCTAAGAAATTATAGCTTTTATGAATAATTTATGAATTTTTTTATTAGAATTCTTTTTTTTTTAATATTTTGTGGAAAATTATATTGATTTTTACTTAATATTGGTTATTCAAAATCCTTTATATTGAGCCATCTTAATTATTTTATAATGGCTAGAAACTTTCTGTCATATAATATATTATCAATGTTGCTATAGAAGATAAGGGGTAATATTTTTTGCCGAGATTTTTACTGCTGCAATTTTTACCGTGCCATATCTTTTGATCAAATGGAAAAAAAAGCAGTAGTTAATTTAAGTAGTTATTTTTTTTTTTTAAATTTTGCCTTAAGAGCACATTACCAAAAGAAATCAAATATAATCTTTTTAAAACATAAAAGTTTGAATTAGACCATAATTTTCTTTTTTTTAATATTAAGAACAGAGAAATATGCATCATAAAAAATCAATACATTTTAAGACCAGCAAGATACTTCATTCTAATAAAAAATAATTATTTGTAACATTTTTTTCCATATAATTATACATACGTTAACACATTGATTATTTTTGTGCATTATTAGGAAAGGAAATATTTATTTCTCAATAAATACCACAGCCATTCAACAAACAAAACCAAAAAGCTAAACAAAAGTCTTTTTCCTGAATCCTTTGATAAAACGTTTTATTTTGTTTACATCTCCTTTTTATTATTTTCTTAGTTGTTAACTTAACTTGTAAATAACCAGACTACATAGAAATACTTTTCTGATTAAGATTCCATCCAAAATGTTAAAATAAGACATCGAAGATTTGTAAATATTATATTAAGATCAATAACGATATAATGTTTATAAATTAAAACAATAAAAAGAACTAAATTAAGTATATTAATGCACACTGCTGATTTGACACTCAATGTAAGACTAAATAACGTCTTACTTTCAATCGCTTTTTAAATGAAAATGTGGGTTTAGATACTATAAAACAATTTTAGATAAGTCCTGCATTTAATCCAATTTTCCAATACCTCCTCCATACTGTCTTCCCAATACCTCAGTTTGGGAAATTTTGCTGTATTAGAACATCGTCTTTTTTAGCATATGTTATTTAAATAAAGTCCCAAAGCATGTTTTTTTTTTAAATTAATATTTGCAATATTTGCAATATTGTAGATATTAAAAATACAAAGAAAGATTAAGGATTAGTAACAGTAATAATTATTAATGGTAACAATTATTATCCTTGGTCCGTTAAGATTAGTTGGTAGTCGTCTTGCCCCCGAAAAGTAAGGTAAAAAGTCACTTAGTGTAAAACTCATTAGGTAAATGGTCACTTTTTCTTATAAATGATTAAATGAAACGTAATTTATTGAGTTTTGAAAGAGAACAACGCACTTTGTACACAATACACAAGAACAATCACGCAGCATACACATAAAATTCATGTTAAATAAGGTGTCCTAAAGATTCTGTAACCTCTCAGGTATTTTGCAGTGCCACTGGATAGCTGACTCTATCTCTTTAACAGTCGCTCTAATCTATTATTTTGGTCTCTGTGTCTCTCTATATATGCGGAAATTGTTTCCGTCAAGCATGCGCCATGAAATATGTTTTCAAAGAATGACCAGTTGTATTTGGAACTCCCTACACCTTCCATTTCTGTCTATTGAAGGTCTGCCTAATTGATCAAGTATTTCAAGCAATTGTCTTTGAAGTATTACAAAGAATATTACCATTACCAATCCCTTTTTTTTTTGCTATATAACTCGCTTTGGAATGCATGGATCAGTCTCAATGAAACCGAAAGTTATATCCTTCTTCGGGCAAAAGCACATCCATTAAATGTGTGACGATGATGCTAAAATAATTGTAAATCCAGCAATTGCTGCATGAAGACACAAAAACTTTATGTGAAAGCTCTACATTCTATGCATTGAGATACTGTCATTAAGACATTACAAATTAAAGACTAATTATGAAAACATTGAAATAATAAAAAAGGTATTATCTTACACTTAATCATATTAAGATCAGCACATTAAAGCAAATGTCATAGAATACTGGCGATAACACAAACCCCTCTCAAATGATAAGTTATCACGTAGTTAAATGTAAAGTTATCTTGTAACATGATGAACTTTAAATAAGAACTATAATAAAGCACAGTTCTTAGACACTTAGTGTTTTTTTTTTTTTATTAAAATTCTTGCAACCAATCATCCCATTTAAGTTTACGTTTTTTTTTCTCACATTCTTAAACCAGTAATCCCGGCGTCTTTCCATTTTTCTCCTCTCTTCCTATACCAGTTATCTCATATGTGTTCCTTTCTTTCTTCTCATCTGTTTATACGAATAATCGCATTTAAGATTTTCTTGATTGATCTGACTGCCCCTCCTTCAAATTATAACGGAAATTCATGATCGAATTACATTTTCGACGACCTTGAACAATTACAATAGACAAATGAGTGGAAATCTTTTTTTTCTTCTTCCTGTACCATTGATCCTGAGAGATTTTCTTAATTGGACGGATTGCCCAATGTAAATAATAATGGATGCAAACTGATCCCCTGACAATTACAGTGTCGACAACGTTAGGCCGTTGCAACTGACAAGAGATTAGGAATCTCTTTTCCTTTCCTCTTTATATCTTGGTTAATCGAAGACAGATAAAATGAATATCTCATTTGCAGTTGTTAGAGGAAGTTGTGATTGTTTCATTTGCTCAATAATTTGATGGGTAACTATTGCTCGTAAATAATTAGCTTATATTCGAGTTTGAATGTTCCTCTCTTTAAGCATGGGATCTCTCTTTTAATAATTCATCTCTTATTGCAACCATTGAATTGTGTATAGATAAATACTTTTTAATTGAATCTTTAATAATAACAGACACATCCGTAGCAGTATTAGGAATTTAAGATTTGAATGTCTGAAATAGGTTTGGTTGGAACTTGTGATTGAATAGGATAACAACTTGATTCTGAATTTCAATTGTAGTTGAATGGATAGTATTTTCGGAATGGGCATGACTAGCAGAAATATTTTGCTTTGATAAACTAATTTTAAAATCTGGCTATTGCAAATTAATATCAGAATTTTATTGTTATTGCAGGCTGGAAAAAATTATTTTGTGCGATTTCAGCAGGCTGTAGTTTGTTTTTTTTTTTTTGTAGTTGTATTTGTTTGTAGTTTGTAGTTGTAGGCGTACCATCAGCAATCGGTAATCGGTAGTCCTTTGTCTACAGACACTGGACACCATAATCGATTATGATTGAAGTCTGATTTCAAATTTTCTTCATTCGAACTCCCTTTTAATGTTTTTCAAGCTTCATTTTTTTATTCATTTCGTTCGAGCTGTCATTATAATATTTATTCTTTTTATTTGAGTCGTGTCATTGTTCTCATTCGAGTTGCATTCGGTCTCCTTCAAGCCTAGTGCTGATTATCATCACTAATGTTCCTTTCAAATTATCAATAGCTTCGTATAATTTGTTCTGAATAACAATATTCTATGATTTATTATTGTCCGATTTATTATTGTCTTTTTTACCGGGGTATTTTTATTTTGTTTTGAAAAAACAGTACAACACACTTTGTGCAAAAACACAAGGAATACATCTACAAAGTCATGTTAAACAAATCTTCTTAAAAGTTAGAAAACCCCTCAACAACTCTGGATTTCTAATAAGCATTCGAACCTATTTATGTAATTATCATTCTAATTTAATTTAATCTCTTCCTGGTAACATTTTGATTCCAGGAGTTTCCTAGCCCTGAGGGACCTTATCTCTTTGTAGAACAAGGTATAAACAGTTAATAATTATGTAAATTGGCCAGAATAATATAGAATTTTAAATAAATTAAATTAAAAGCCGGTACAAAATAGGAGAAAAAGAACAAATCCTAAATTAAAATGTTCGGCGGCCGTTTTTCAATATTAATATTAGGATCATAAATTTTAATTTCGTGGATTGCGGAGAAATTAAATATATTTATATTAGATAATTAGGATGGAATTAAATATATTTTCTGAATCGTGCCTAAGGATATCTTTAAGTGGAGAAATGTTAGTGGCCTGCTGTATTTCAGAATTTATCTAATAACATTTAGCTGCAGTGATTTATCTGAGATTGTTATTATAAAGAGCTTCAATGATCTGTAAGTTAGACTTAGCCACATAAATCTATACTGGATATGCATAGGTAATTATAGATCGTAGAATAGCTGTATCCAAAAAAAGTATTTTATTGGTTCCTGCTCATGCTAGAATTTCTATTGATAAAAGGACATTTTTCTAAAATTCATACGGATTTTATGTTGTTTGTTTGTTTTGTTGTTTCTTATCCCTCTTGGCTGGCCAAGCCCACGAGCCCATACGTACTCATGATTGAAGGGGAAGGAAGCAGCTTCTGTTGTGATGGAGCACCCATAGGTAGAAGTCTGACTTTGGCTCCGTGACGCTCTTACAGTCATAGGAGACCGGGACCTACGGCTTAAAGTGGATTCCGAACCACTACAAATATCCATGGCACCGCCGGGATTCGAACGCGAAACCTGTGGCACCGATGCGCCTATTATTAGTATATTCAAAATCCTTTTTCCATGTGTGATGCTGATTTACGTAAATACATAAAAATTCTAAGCTAAATGCTAGATCAGTTTTATCAACATTTAATAATTTTTCCACTTGTCAAACTAATTATTAAGGACTTTAAGATGATTGTTTAGAATGACGACAAGATAATTTATGTCATTCTTGTTACAAAGGATATATACATCTGCATGAATTGCAGTTAAAACTGTGGGGTTAGTAGGCATATCGGAGATAAAAATAGAGAAACGAAGGAGGGGGAGATCTTACTTCCCCGGGGTTTGGTTTGTCACTCTACTGTAATTTTATGCACACTTTGGGCTAATTAGACCTGGGGGAGTAACTGCAAAAATATTTCTAAAAGTCAGATGAATTTTATTTACTTTAACATAGAATTTTTTATCGGGAAGGTAGAACTCGATTAACTTAACGATAGAGGAGAAAATTAAAAATAATTTGTTTATAAAGTATGTATTTAATCCAAACTTAATCGAACGCTTTCTGCAAATCATGGAAAACCTCTCCAGTAAATTGTTTATTTTGAAAGCTTCTGTGATATATTCTATTGTACGAAGAAATTTATGGGTTGTGGATAAGTTTTTACAGAATCTCCTCGTCCAATTATCACACAAATTTAATCTCTTGTTCTATGGATCTCTTTATACATATGAAATTTAATCCCAACGATGATCCTCCATAAAATATTTTTTGAAACATGACCAGTTAACCTTAGTCTCTTGAGGTTTTCTTGGTTGATCAAGCTTTTCCAAGCAATTTTCACTTTTTCTCATCCTTTTCTTTAACATGTTATTCCAGAATTGCATGGTATGGTCGATATGAAACCGAACCTTACTGACGAGATAGTGTAATTTTACATAGTTAATCTCTCTAGTGTATATATTCTTTTATACTTAACTGAGTTTTATACAAAAGTATTTAATTTCAAAAACCTTGACTTTAAAGTGTGAAATATATTATTTTATTAATTGACATCTTTCCAAGCTTTAATACTAATATCTGATTTTATCTTATCTTAATTTTATTTTAATTCATTATTATTTATTTTAAACTAAAACTTGTTTTATCGAATGCTTATCTTCAGCTGTTAATAACTGCATAAATAATAGTACCAGTAAAAGTAATTATAGATTGTTTAATAGTTTATTATGTACTTTATTAAAATTTTGAAAAAAAAAAAAAAAATTTTATTACATTTACAGAAATAGCAACATATATTCAATATTCTTTTTTTGAAAATATTTCAAAAGATAAAGTAAATAATATATGAAATATATGGAATAAAATTAAGATAAATTTTAATATTTCTAATTCATTCCTTTTTCTGTATTTTAATAACGCTTTTATATTTTAATATTAATCAAATTATCATTCAAAACTTTTTTTTTTTCATATTTCAAATATTTTAAACATATATTTTTCAGTGTCTTTAATTCAATTTTCGCTTGTGGAATGAACTAAAATTAGTGCTTTGTATAATAAGTAGTCTCAATGACAATCATCAAAAAGCATTTAGCATCATCAGTAGCTTAATTTTTATATTTCATCAATAGGACACTCAAGTGCGAAACATCCTCTTGATAATCTTCCTTAAGCACAACAGTTTCTTTTTTCTTGTGATTTAAACACTGTGCTCTCGACATGTAGATTTTGAAAAGCACTTAACAGCACACAAATCAAAATGCCATCCCAAAAATGACTACAAAATAAATCTCAGCATGCATAATTTACTGAGAGAAAAAAGTACCCATCATAAAATGTGCATATGTAGCAAAGATTTACATTATACATAGCGAATGTGCTGTGCATGTTTTGATGCTATTCAACTGTCAGCTTACACCCAGCTTAACGCTTCAAATATTTCCTGATACCTAAAACCAGTGAAGTTACTGATATTGATTTTAGGGGCAATGCAAAGACAGATGAAATCGGTCAAAATCATGAAAAGTTAAGCGTGAACCACAAATTGAACAATCAGAAACTGTGTTGGGAGTTTCTTAAGATAAAGCCAGTTATATTAAATTGCTTACATGAAACTTTTCAGAATTATTTTTGTAACGGAAAAAAATTATAAAAATGAAATAGTTTGTATCTTCTTAAAGTTGGACTTCATGTTACTAGAAAACTTATTCATAAATACATATAAATATATATATATATATATATATATATATATATATATACACTGAAGTGACAAAAGTCATGGGATACCCCTCTTAATATCGTGTCTGTGCCCGGCGATGTTTGGCATGGACTCACAAGTCATTGGAAGTCTTCTGCAGGAATATTGAGCCATGCTGTCTCGATGTCCATAATTGTGAAAGCGTTGATGGTGCAGGATTTTGGGCACGAACAGACCTTGATGTCCCATAAATGCTCGATGGGATTCATGTCCGGGCGATCTAGGTGGCCAGATCATTCGTTGGAATTGTCCAGAATGTTCTTCAAACCAATCGCGAACAGTTGTGGCCCGGTGACATGGCGCATTGTCATCCATAAAAATCCCATCGTTGTTTGAGTACATGAAGTCCATGAATGGCTGCAAGTGATCTCCAAGTAGCTGAAAATAAGCATTTCCAGTCAATGTTCGGTCCAGTCGCACCAGAGGACCAAGTCCATGCCATGAAAAAAAAGAGCTCATACCATTACGGAGCCACCACCAGCTTGAATAGTGCCTTGCTGACAGTTTGGGTCCATGGCTTCGTGGGGTCTGCGCCACACTCGAACCCTACCATCAGCTCTTACCAACTGAAATCGTGACTTATCGGACCAGGCCACGGTTTTCCATTCATCTAGGGACCAACCGATATACTCACGTGCCCACGAGAGTCTCTGCAAGCGATGTCGTTCTGTCAGTAAAGGCACTCGAGTCGGTCTTCTGCTGGAATAGCCCAAGAAAGTCAAATTTCTCAGCACAGTTCTAACAGACAAGTCCCTTGTACGTCCCACATTGATTTCTGCGGTTATTTGACGCAGTGTTGCTTGTCTGTTAAATTTACGACTCTTTGCAGACGTCGCCGGTCTCGGTCGTTAAGTGCAGGCGGTCGACCACTGCGCTGTCCATGGTGGGATGTTATGCCTGAAATGTCATACTCTCGGCACACTCTTGACACAGTGGATCTGGGAATGTTGAATTCCTAACGATTTCCGAAATGGCATGACCCATGCGTCTAGCTCCAACTAACATTCCTCGTTCAAAGTCTGTTAATTCCGTCGTGCTGTCATCATCACGTCAAAACCTCTTCACATCAATAACTTGAACAGAAATGAAAGCTCTGCGAAAAGCACTGCGCATTTATACCTGTTCTACGCGATGCTACTGCCATCTGAAAATTTGCATATTGCTATCCCATGGCTTTTGTCACTTTAGTGTATATATATATATATGACATAAAATTCGATAGCAAATCTGTACAAAATGTGTCTTCTTACGCATTAAATTGGATGCACAGTTATTAAAATATATTTTCTAACAGGGTCTTTCCCCTTTCAAATTATTATACATATCCAGTAATTTGACAGTAATTGAACTGTTGAAAATATTATGTGGTTTCAATATAACAAAAAAAAGAAATATAATAAGATAAGGAGCATAAAACATCACGATTTTGTTTCATTATTTTTTTTTTTTCGACATTTAAATGAATCAACACGATTATTACAACTCATACGAATAATTTGTTTTTAATTTTTCATTACAGATAACAAAAATGAAGTAATAAATTTAAATTTTTTGAATAAATTTATATATATATATATTTTTAAATGCTAGAACCTGCTGGAAGTAATAAAAAATAGGGAAACGAATAAATTTTATAAAAAATTACCATTTGTTTATTTCTAATGGGTTATTTATGTTTAGTAAGATTTTGTTACACTAAATAACATATAAATATTAAAATATATTAAATTTTTTTTTTTTTTACATGTGTATATTTTTATTTCAAATGCAATACGTTTTTTGATATGCAAATTTGGATATTGGATCTGCTGATTTTTGTTGAACATTTTAATATTGCAAAATTGGCAAATAGCTTCGGTGCATCAAAGTTCTCCTCTAGTGTCTCTGCAAATTGGAAGGAACAAACCCAGTGGTGATAATTTGGTATGTACCATCTCCTGACATATAAAGCGTATTGATAATCTTTCGTAACTTCCGGTTTATGAGCTAGTAATTGGAGTAGGATAGGATACTTTGCTACGAAACTTATCAGGTTTGAACTAATTGTCGGCTTATAACCTTGTGTTAACCACTAGGAACACCTAATACATCATTAAAGGTTTTAAACCTTGTTTTACTAAAGGTATTATTAAAATTATTTTCATTTTTAATAAATTTGTATATATCATTATATTAAAAACAATAAGAATAATTGTAAATTAATCATAGTAAATTAAAAGATTATTTTTGTCTAGAACTTATATTTTTTCATTGTAATAACGAAAATAAAATTGACTCATCTCCCTAACTTCAAGGCAATAAAATTCAAAACTTTCAAAAATATAGGGCTGACATCTCAAATATTGAGAAAAGAAAATTTTACGACTTTCAAGTAATATCTTTCTACGCTATAAAATCAATATACTATGTATGGAACCAAATTATGATTTTTTTGAAGTTATACCATTTCATTTATAAGCCTGTTAAGGGAAGTATGACTGCAACAATTTTCTGCTAGTTTTTTTTCTTGTTATCCATACCTGTAGACAGTTAAATAGGTTTTAGTTATCCGATCCTTGTAATAGAAGAGGCTGTTTTATGTGGGCATCATATATCTTGTTTTCTTGACTTTGCCATGTGAAATAAAACGAGAAACCATAAAGGAAAACGAAGTACCTCTGCTGCATGGATTTAGTTCTAAACGTGTTTTCTTTCATGAGTAATAAACTGCTTTTTTTTTTTTTCAGAATATTCAGTTAAAGACTTTTTGCAAATAGGGTGAAGAAAAGGTAACAGAAAAGGGATGTGATAAATTATCCAGTTGGAGAAATATGATCGTACATTCTCCAGTAAAGATTTATTAGCTGTTAAAATATTTTATTTATTTATATTTTTATCATTTTACAAATATTTGCACATATGTCTACATGTTAAATACCTATTTTATTTTAAACAAATAAGATACAGTACTAGAAACGTTGAATGTTTTTATTATTCACTTTTTTCGAAATATTTTCGAATATTGAAATATATTATTTAAAATATTTTTATAGAAATATTAGCCACCGATTTCACAAGTTTAGTATAACTTTATGCTATTTTTAATGGCATAAGGGTATGCTACACTTTTGAAATCGGCAATTGCTCCAGATATTTCCCAATAATTCCATTCAAATCACGATACTTAATAGTTCTAATATGTACTTCTTAAAACCACATTGCTGAAGTGTATTTTAAACCGTTTATTTCCCAAATTTCATCCAGATAGATTGTATAAACACACACACACACACATATATAAATTTTTACTTTCTTTTGGAAGAGATAATGTCAAATGTTTAAACATTTTCACAAACTTTATTAATTTGTAAATTTATTTTTGAATGTTTATATTTTTTAAAAATATTTTATCTTTTATTATTATTAATTATGTAATATTCAATTGTTATTGTTACTTTTTTTTTTTTTACTGAAAGAAATATTTATTTGTTAACATTTATATTTATTTTAAAATACGTTTGAAGAGTTCTTAGAGGTAGCCACTTTTAAAATTTCAAAAATTTAACAATACTCCATCAAGCATTTAGGCTGGCATAATTAACATAACGTCTATTTATTTTTCGAACCAATAGTTCTACTTTATTTCTCACAGAACTTATTGCATATTACAGTCAGGACTCGAGAACGGTTGTGACGAGTAATAAAATTAGAAATTTTCAATCTTAAATATTCCAACATTAATGAATTTGGAAAAATATTGTATGCTATTCATATAAATATCGTACTACCAGAAAACATTTTATACAAAAAAAGCGAGATCTCGAATGAGAAAATCTGGGCTTTTCTGTCTTGCATTACTTTGAATGGAGAAAATAAAAGAATGAGGACAGAAGAAGTCACATGCGCTTGGAAAGTTCGATCAATAAAATGAAAGGTATGTTCACTTCGAAAACTTCTCAATGGACTTTGGATATCAATCATTTGAAGTAAAAGTATTGGGAAAAAGTATTAAAATGACGATATGTTTCATTAAGCATGCTACAAAGGAAAAATGTACCAGCGAACTAAATTGTACTTTTAGATGAATGAAATCTATATTAGAAGATTTATGAATGAAAAACATTGAGTTGTGACATTCAATATATTGTAAAGTGTTCAAAACTATTCATAATTCATTGATAAACGATATTCATTCATATCTGTGTTCATGTATATTTTGTAAACTGCAAATATGAATACAACACTTTTTGAAGAAACTAAACAGGTAGAAAGTTATTAAAATGTCTTTTGATTGGTAATTAATAATTAAACAAAAGTAATGATTCAGTTTATGCAACAACATAAACTGAATCATATATATATATATTTATATTTTGATAGATATATATATTTATTTATTTCATTTCTTATTCTTCCGTTTTATGCTGCTGGACTTCTCTCAACCTAAAATTAATACATTCATTTATCGCACTAACTTTCTATTAATTTTGTATTTTTACATGTTTCAAAAATTACTGCCAGTAAATCTGTAAGTATGCCAATGCCAGTATCTTTAGTTATATGCTGACTTAACATATATGTTTATGAAATCTCTTCGTTCACTTTATAATACGAACGAATATAAAAACTTATTTTTGATTTAAATGTAGTACCTGACCTGGCTACCAATTCTTCACATCCTTTAAATATCCATTATAAAGAATAAAGTAAAATATATGACATTTTATCTATCTACAATTTTCACTTTTTTTTTTTTTTTTTTTTTGACTAAATTTTGAGGCACATTACGGGAGTGGTATATATATATATAAATAGAGACAAAAAATTTATTATTTTCATTACCAATCTTTCTTATAACAACCATACTACGCATGCTTAAATCCTCTTATTGCAAGATATCCTTTTATGATGTATACTGTATGTTGTATGTAGTATATAGAAGAAAAAGAGCAGCTTTTCATTCGGAAACTGCATTCCACTACTTAAGTGCATCGATTTTGTTTTCAAGAAGACACTTAGTTTATTTGCATTTATATAAATTTTTGATGCTAAAAATATGAAGGGCCTTAAAAACCTGTTCACTTCATTTTAGAATGTTCAACTAATGTTCAAGTATTCAATTTAATATCGCGGAGAAACGTTAGATGACTGAAATAAAGGAACATGTTGTTTCTCTTAGTAATATAATTATTTTTTGCACCATTGTTCTCAAATTTACTCTTTACTGTTTTAAAAGGAATTATTTTTACAATTGCTTGGTTTTTCATGACATAGACACGATAAAATTTTATAGAAATCTTTTTAAACAATTATTAACAATTACCATTGAATTAGATTTAGGTTATTAGATTATTATTATTATTAGATTATTTAAATTCAAGGTCTTTCAATTAGAATTATTTAACATTTTTTATTTTCTTTGTTTTTCTATTCTGCAATTAAAAATTCAAATAATCTTATTTAAATTTGAAAAGGAATAAGTTCGTCTGTTGTAAATTTGTACTGAACTTTATCCTATGCCATAAAAAATGAATTCGCTTATCATCATTTATTATACGCAGTGGTATTGTAATACCAATGATGTGCCTATCCTTTAACAAGTGGGCTGAAAAGTTTATAGGCTGACACATAGACGGCACTACTAGTATTAAATCCATATGATTTTTAGTTAGCCCTAACTTTCAAAAGACACGTGTATAATATATTTAAAATAAACAATTCGATTTGAATCCAGTATATTTTTTTTTACCATAATTGAAAACAAAACCCATAAAAAATTTAAAAATAATTAATTTTAGCAAAAGTTAATTTAAATTAGATATGAACTATCTGGTGCTTTGTAGTAAGTTTAATTTTACATAATGGCGTTTTTTTAAACCTATATTAAATGCATGTGTTTCTTTCGAAACATATTTTTTGTATGATTATGTCATCCATTAACTCACAACAATTGAGGCAAATAGTTATTGAGTAATGAACACTATTGCCTCAATAACTGTTTGATAATAACAGGTGGGCTGAACAGTTCGTAGGCTGACACATAGATGGCGCTACTACTATTAAATCCATATAATTTTGTAATTGGCCCTAACCTTCAAAAGAACGAGTATAAATTTGACAGCTGTTGCACTATTTGTATGTGAGTTATAGCAGTTTTAGTGAAGCACCTTTTGTTAGTTCGAAAACGGATAAAAAGGAATTTCGTTGGTTAATAAAGCATTGCTTTTTGGCAAAAAAAAAATACTATTGAAGCCAAGGCTTGGCTTGATACACATCATTCGGACTTTGCACCAGGAAAATCAACCATAGTGAAGTGGTTTGCTAAATTTAAACGAGGCGAAATTAGCACCGAGGACGATGCACGCTGTGGACGCCCCAAAGATTCTGTTACCAACGAAAACATCAAAAAGTCCACAAAATAATTTCTTATAACCGTAAAGTGAAGTTGATTGAGATAGCTGAGACCCTAAAGATATCAAAGGAACGTGTTGGACATATCGCGAATGAATATTTGGATATGCGAAAGCTCTGTTCAAAGTGCTCACAATCGACCCAAAACAACAACGAATTGATGATTCTAAGCAGTGTTTGGAGCTGTTCAATCGTAATAAACCCGAATTTTTGCTTCGATATGTGACAATGGGTGAAACAAGGCTCCATCATTTCACACCGGAGTCCAATCGACAGTCAGCTGGAGTGGACTGCAGGTGATGAACTCTAAAAATGCTATAACTCACATACTAATAGTGCAACAGCTGTCAAATTTATACACGTGTCTTTTGAAGGTTAGGGCTAACAAAAATTCATATGGATTTAATACTAGTAGCGCCATCTATGCTTCAGCCTATGAACTGTTCAGCCCGCCTGTTACATAATGCCAATGTTTATGAAGGCGTGAGAATTCCATCTACGCTTCGGGGTTGTGTGAAACATGAATATATTCATTGAAGATTGCAATAAAAATTTGAATAATAACTCTAAATCAGCTAAATATATGTATGTTTCTTTCTACATTCTGCAATTATATGCTATTTATTAATTAAGCTCAGTGGGTGATTATGAATATATGCATATGTACTTCCTAACTGGAGGCCTCATGGCTGCTGACGTGTAAGTAAATGCCTGACTATTATGTTTAAATGTCTTTCTAGAAAGTTCTTCGTTACAAATATTGCTTCTTGTATATCTAGTTTAAAAAAATTCCCTTGGGAATGTTTCATTAAGTTTGTCTATAAATAGTGCACAGCGAAGAAAAAAATTAACATCATTATATAATAAAGTGGCATTTTTTTCACCCTCCATAAAATGTGTGGTATTAAGAAAAATATTACGTAGACCTATACTTTCTCCCAAAAAACTTTTAGCTCCTTTATATCAAATCTTTGCATTTTGTACTAGTAAAAAGGGATATTTATCAGTTTAGTTTCTGCAAATAATATTTTCCTATTGCATTTTTTTTTCACCTTTTTGGAATATGATTTTCTTTGTCTACTTTAAAGCTGCAATTATATAATTTGAAAAGTAAACGAATGGCCGAGTGGCTGGCGCTCGGTAGCGCAGGTTTCGGGTTTGAGTCCCGGTGGTGCCATGGATGTTTGTAGTGCTTCGGAATCCACTTTAAACCGTAGGTCCCGGTCTAATAGGATCGTAGAGCGTTGCGGGGACATTGTTATTCCACGTCCGTGGCTTAACTTCAAGTTACACGCGCCCCTTGGGTAATTAATGCAACGTGAGTAACGTCTGTGCAGCGCTTCGCATCCAAGACAGCCGTATAAGTATTTGCCACCTGCATTAGAAGAAAGAAAATATATATAATTTGAAATATTTTCTTCTTATTTTAAGTAGCAATAAGTTATATATCTGTAGCTTTAAATTGATTTTTAATTCAATTGCGAAAAAAAATACATAAATAAATAATTAAAGAAAAATTCGATTGCTATATTATATGAAATATATGATATTATGATATTAATCTTGTGAAAACATTGAAATAAAATCTAAATATTGGGGAAAAAAAGATTACATTGATTCCTAAATTATATTTCAAATGAAAAATATTATCGTATGAAAAGATTAAAATATAATCAGTGTATATATCTTCAGATTTTAAATTTTTGTTTTTATTTATTTTGTGACATATTCAATAAACTAATGAGATTTACTGAATGCTTTTCTTTGTTAGGAACGATTTAACACCGAGTTCAAGAACAAGTTTGGTTACTGCTTGTCCTTCTTTCGCCATCGCACTTCTGACGTTAAGGCCACGGACACCTCTCTGTCCTCTCGCTACGGCTGACTAATCGCCATCGCCAACTCCAAGAACAACGCCGTCGTCGAAGAAGAGATGGTGACAAGGACAACAGTGTGCAGATATCGCTCAGAGAGGGAAGCTTCATTGAGATTGAAGACAGCGTCTGAAGCACTCTTTTGATGTGTTTAATCTATATACCTACTCATGATGAAAACAAATTCAGATTTCCATTTAATTTTATTGCTATTGACAAATGCCTGTCATTTCAACTTTAGATCTTTGGACTTTATGCTCTGAGGTATTTTTTGGCAATATACTTATGACTACCTAGTACAGAGCATAAATGTAAATGATTACTTATTAAAAGTCATCAGAGATTCCTCAGAATTGGAAATCAGTCATGATTCATCCTTAGACAGACATTAAAGTCAATTGGCTGCATTGGACAATTAATTATCGACGAGAAGATTCTGGGATAAGTGAATTTTTATTTAGATAAATATTATTTTTGAGAACGTATATCAAATCTCTCATTTGAAATCTAAATGGAAGAAATATTTAAAGATTCTATGAAGGTTTTGCATTCAAAAAGAGTTTGCATTGATGTTTCAATAGGATTGCATTATAGAAGTTAGTCAGTGTTGTATGAAATGCTTTGGGTTTCTTACCTAATATTAATGGATGGATCATTTTGCTATATTTTATCATCATTACTAGAAAAATACTAAACATATATTTGTAAGAATAACTTTTGATGATTAAATTAATCATCCAGGTGCTTTAATTAAATTGTTCCTTTCGGAATGCTATTGGTACTCATCTATAGTTAACTACTAGAATATGCGTTTTATTAGAACAGCAACCCGCAATCTTTACGTAATGTAATAAATATTTTACGCATATATAATCGTGTTCTTCAGTGTATATTGTCACTTTTCAGTGATGGAAAAAAGAATCTACTGATCTGTCTTTTCATTTAAACGTCACCCGTTTTAAGAAATATACATTACTTAAAACAATTGCGTTTATGTTCTTAAAACTTGCTGTGCAATAATATTCACTAGGGATTTTCCTTTGGCAGAAGATTTAAGAGATATCAAAGATTACAAATAATTTCGTTTACCATATTACTCTACTACTAATATAATATAAATTATTCATACTGTATTCAACATATTCATATGTTTACGGCGTATGTTTTTTTTCTTTTGAATAATTCAATATCACCAGTTAATGCTTTAAATAACTTAACTTTATTAAATTTAATGCAAAGAAAGTGCATTTTTAATTAAATATTGTTGTCAAGATCCATTTATCATATTAGCCACACATCAAATTAAAGTCTGTGACGTATTCTTGAATCTCTGTTTTAGGATAAATGGATTTCTTTTAATTAAGGATTGATCTATTATTTCTACTCATCATCATCACGATTGGCGCAACAGTCTCAATGAGGGCCTAGGCCATCTGCCTACTGGCAGATTTCGAAAGATGAGATGTTTTATTTTTACGAGTTAGGGCTGTAAGCCCTACTCCCAACGCTCGACACTCATGTTAGACTGGGACCTACAGTTTAAAGTGGATTCTGAACACTACAAACATTCATTGCACCGCCGGGACTCGAATCCGAAACATGTGGTACCGAGTGCCAGAACACTAGCCACTTGGCCATTCAGGCCCAATTCTTTCTACTAACATCTAAAAATTCATGATAGTATTGAAAATATGATTAGGTAAATTATTATTATTATAATATATTTTATTCTAAAAAATGTAATAAAATTTATTTTTTAATTATTTTAGGATAGTAAATTTCTAAAATTTCAAGCACATAAAACTCTTTCGAGATTTTTGTTTCTAATTAAATATTTATAATCTATGAAATAAGATAAATTCAGACACCCTTTTCACACTTGCAAAAAAATTGAAAGGAATTATTGGCTTCATACGTTATGCATACACAAAGGTAGAACAAATATCATACATCAAATCTGAATGGAAAACTAATAAATTTTTATAAATCTATCTTTAAAATTTCAAAGCAGGATGTGGTTCTTTATTTACATATCTTCTTTTAATAACATTTGTGAATAACGTTGGAATATTTATGATTTCATCACAGAAATTTGAACAGAATGCAATTACATAGATAATTTGTATTTACTTTGAAAAATATTCTTTTGAGAAACTATAGTTTCAATGTGAGAAAACATTTTCAATATTCGTAATGTTCTCCGTAGAGAGAAAATACATCGTAAAAGGTATATTTCTTTCATAATGAATTTCAAAATCATTTCCAAAGGTAAAATCCAATTCCGAGAGGAAATATTGGTTTAATCTAAAGCATCGTATTGCATGTTGAAAGAGATTCAAAGAAGTCTCGAAAGTCGAAAAGGCTCTTAATATTAAAGTCAAAAGTTTAATGTTTCCAGAGAAATATAAACTTGTAGAAAAGAAAGTTTGTAAAGTTAACTGAGTGTAGAGTGGTGAGTTCTGCAACATTTCGTTTGAAATTCAAAGTTGTGAATCTATTATAGAAACGGGAGTGCTTCCTGGAAGGAAACATAAATAAGTTTATTTTTAATATAATGTATTTATTACTAAGTTTCAGAGAATTTTGGAATACATGAAAGAAGTTGTAAATTATTTGAAGAAATAACATCACTTCATAAAACATTCTATAAGTAATATTACTTACTTAGGAACATTAAGAGATCATTACATTTAATTTAACATCACTGCATTAGACTCCTCATAAAATGTAATACTTCAAATACATATATATTTAATATTATAAACTTTTTTTGTTAGAACTTACAATCATTTCGTAAATTATATAGGCAATCAGTTAAAGATTTTTGAAATAAAAGAATAATTGAAAATGAAACAATAAAATAAATCAACGAGTAAAATTATAATATTATTTTTAAACTATAAAATGAAGTGGAAAGTATTTAGGAATGAAAAGGAATTTTTATTAAATAAAGTTAGATAATAACTGCAGAAGTTCTAACTAAAATATGATTAATAAAATTAATCAACGATCTTATATATGCTTACGTTTTATAAAGTTTTATTATATTTTTAAAACTGTTCTAAATTATTAAACAAATTTTATTGTTTACTAAAGATCTAAAAATACATACTTATTTTTCTCTTATAATTCTAACTTTAAATAATATAGGCAATCTTTAGGTTGGTTGATAGCTTATAAAATATTTCTCCAAAAAAAATTAGGAACCCACTTATGTATAATTTTATTAAAACAGAACTCAGAATTCTATTAATTTAAGTAAAATTCGTTTACATTTCATCTCTCATGTTTATTTACTTTTAGTCCTGTCATTATACTAATGCGGAAAAACACCGCCGGGCGTTGTTTTAACATTCAACAAATTGTACAATACACAGTCATAATTTTTTTTTACATTTGCAATTGATAAAATGTTTATTTAATAAAGAAAATTTAATATATTTAAGTGTATACAAAAATAAAATTTCTCCATAAAGATAAGACAAAATAATAACAGATTATGAAATAAACACGTAAAAGGCAAAATGATGAAATTTAAGTTAGAATGAATTTTATTTTTTTTTTTCTATTGGTAAAAACAAAACTTTGAAATTAGCCTTCTACAAAGCTCTACTTCTATGGTTTATAAATTTAGTTTTTAGCAATATAACCAAAATATATTTTTAAATATTTGACTCAAAATTAATTTTAAAAAATTCTTAACGTACTCTATAATATTTTCTGGCTCTTAAAAATTTAAATATTTTTTTTTTAATTGATAAGTGATAGAATAAATTCTACAATAATTTTTCTGTCATTATAATTTAATAATTGAATTATAACTGAATACAACTATGTAATGCGTCGGTAAATTACTAATTTTTTTATAAATCTAAATTAATTTTAAGGTGAATAAAATGACAATATTTAAATTAATTACAAAATGTGTAAGCAGATTTATTCACTATTGTAAAAAGCTCTTATAATTTACAGAATTACTCTGATTACATTGATCAATATAACTGTTACTTAAATTTTTTTTTTTTTAATATCCAGAAGAGTTTTTTACTTTAACTTTGATAAGTATGATCTTTCCTAGTAAAAATCAATTCAATCTCCAATCAATTAATTATTTTAATTTATTTAAAATAAACAATTTAATTTTAATCCAGTCTTATTGTTTTTTCCATAATTGAAATTAAAACACATAAGAAATTGCAGCTTGCCCCAAAATTAATTTAAATTAGGTAAAAAAATATTCCATCTAGTGTTTTGTACTATGTTTAAATATAATTAATGGTGTTTTTTTTTATATATGTAATTATTTCAATTTGATATTTATTCACGATCAAGATATTTGATATTTATTCACGATTTTCCTTTCAATTGGTTGCCATTCAAATTATAATGAGTATTAATTTGTAGAAAATAACCAATAATTTTCAAATTTGGCAGGAACTTAGGCCATGCAAAGATTACCACTTCTGCATACTGCCAAATAACATATTGTAATGAAAATGTTTTCTTGCTGTCCTTTTTTCAGTTCCTTCTATTAGTTCATGCTTTCCCTATATATATATCTTGTTCAAATTTTCAATCGTTAATAAAATACTTTTAATTCATCCACTCAAGTTCAAATACATTCTTTTAAACTTGCAGTGAATGACATTTGATGTTAATGCAGTTTTTCAAATATTAATTCAATATTAATTAAATTTAATTAATCAATTTTAGTTTTTTTTTTTTTTAGATTGAAGTTGAATGTATCTACCAATAGATGGCGCCAGTATGGAAATTTCAACTTTATTTATAAAGGACTTTTGCAATATGGTGAAAAAAAGTAGGAATTGGTTGTAAAAAATATTTATTTATATTACTTCTTGGATATTATAAAATAATTTTTTTATTGATCCTTCTTGCAGAATGTTTAAACAAATCTTTGTCAATTTTATTAATAGTGTATCTTTAAAATTATCCTAGAATGAATCTTATGAAAATAATTCATTATTCGATAATTAATCTGAAGTATACGACTTGTTAACATTTGTTTGTCCTTGTTAAACAAAAGGAACACTTCTGCCATTGTTAATTATATTCTAAAGTACATGCAAATAATATTTCTGAATCCATTACCATTGACAGAGATATACAACGGATATTATTAATTGCAATGGCAAAGGACCGCTTTCGCCGAGTAATCCTTCATTTTGGAAAATCATCGCAAATAGTATGCGACTCTACCGAACACGTAATGGAACTTGATATTAAGGGAAACGAGAAAGAGATAGTATGCCGTGTTTCACAGAGAGTTAACGCAGCTGCGTGGGCGTGTGTCGAAGACAATGATCTGTGTCATCTTAGAATAACAGAATCGAAATCGAAATGCATAATATCTGAGGAATGTTTAATATTTCTAGGTGTTTAATATTTCTAAGAATGCAGGAAAGTGCACTTAGAAAATGTTTACGTCCAAAGTTAATTTCGAATACTGTCAAATATGTACCGTTTGATTAACTGAAATTTTTGGCGTTTTTTATTTGTTAAAATTCGAATTTTGATGGGAAATTTTTATAGAAGTAACAATCAAAATTGAATAAAAAAATTAAGTTATTTAAATAAAATATTTTTAAATTCTGTATTTTGATCAATTTGTATAATAATATATTTTAAAATAATTTTTCAAAATTTTTTACATAATAGGATGTTTCTAACAAAAAAATACAAAATTATTAAAAATAAGAAAGATTAAATTAACAAAAAATAAAAAGATTCTTTAATATAATTTCCTTTAAATCGTTTAAGGTAAAAATAGAAATGCAAAAAAAAAAAAAAAAAAATCTAAATACAGTGCATCTAACACATTTTATTCATTTTTATGAAAGAGGAAATGTAATAAGTAAGAAAAAAATTATTTCAATTTTACCTTTACTTATAAAATTATTAATATGTTAAATATTTGGTTAATGTTAGCTGGAATTAAGGCATGTATTAAATTTGATATTAAAGTTATTTGACCGTGTTACCAAACAATTCACAAATTCTAAATAAAAAGCATTAAAACACCACACAAAAAAGAATATACGTCTTCTGTTAAATAATAAATACATATGTTTAATTGAATAAGATTAAAAAAGATTAATATAATTTATAATAAGGCAATATAAAATTCAATTTAATATGACAGTGAAAATTATATTGTACAATCAAGTAAATTTAGGTATCGCGTTTTTGTATCTTTAGTATTTTCAGCAAGGCGTGCAATTTAAATCTTACACATTTCTAAAACTTTTTTTCATCTTTTCTTCTTCAAAATATTACAGCAAGTTATTTTAAAGAAAAAAAATGTAATTAGTTTTTTTTAAAAATAACTAATAAGTTGCATTCATCATAACAAACATAACACAAAAATTGACAAAAAATTTACCAAGATATTTAATGTCGAAATTTAAGATTCTTTCCACCTTCATTGAGAGGTTGGTCATAAAATTAAAACATCGGTTAAGGAAACTATTTGTGTTATGTTTGTTATGACGAGTGCAAATATTTACTAAGTAGACAGTAGTTTTTCTACTTTCGCGAATATTGAATTTTTAAGTAAAAAATACCATAGCATAATATAAATACCATAGCATAATAATACCATAAATGAATATAAACCAAATTCGAAATATTTGTGTATTCGTATATATGTGTGTACTGCCAATGATTGCAAAAATAAATGCAGGGCTGTATACACACATATATCTGTCGATCTAGCTATCTCTGTCTCTATCTCTGTCTATCTCTGTATATATATATATATATATATATATATATATATATGTAACATTAAATACAGCTTCATAAACTTAAAAAATGAATTTTTCATAATTTATAAGAAAAACATTTGTAAACAGGTAAATTGGTGTACCGGTTTCATTGAGTCTTAACGTCTTTTATCTCTTTTAATCACAATTAATATTAATTTACTTAATTATAGAGGCTGTATAATTAATATTTCTAAATACTGTAAAAATAAAATTGCTTAATAATAAAAAGGTTGGAAATAAAAACTATTTATAGTATACAAAAATGTTTATAAATTAAAGGAAATTGATTTTTTAAAAGTAATAAAATCTAAATTTAAAATTAAAAGTTCGATATAATTAGACCAACTGCAGTTGGCCATAAAATAGTTGTACATATAATTTTGAATTTCCTAATAAAAAAAGCACCCATCAGTGCAAAAGGTTTTGGATATAATTCATTTTGTTAGTTTTAATCTATCATTTTTAATAGAAAGTGTAGAAAATTGCATTAATTTACTTGTTGGCATTTTAAAAATCAAATGACGCAGCGTAGCGACGAACTGGTGAAAGGCCGTGATTAACTCTTCGTTGCGGGAACGCCACTACAACCATTGTCATGGCTTGATTTTAATATGAAGAGATATTTAAAGCCAAAACTGTCTGTCTGAAACTCATTTATAAATACGTTGAATTTTCTCAGGTAATTGCTTAAGCTACTAATTTGTAAAAACGAAATAAATAAAACATATTTATAATAACAAACACACTGTTTATTCACAGAAGGAAACTCTTCTAAAAGGGCATCATAAATGACCTGTGAACGATTTTGTGTGCTTGCGAAACCTATAAATTAAACAGCACCACTTGAGTTAGCACATTGGTAATCTGAAGACTCTTTTCCTGAAATATTTCAGAAGTTTTGACTATATCATTTAGAATGTGTTAAATATCAAGATCTCTATGAATGATATTACTCCGTACACATTAAAGTGCGTCTATGACAATTGTGAATTGTTTATTCTGAACAAGACCAACTTACAAGTTTTCTGATGTAATATTCCAAAATTTCCTTAGAGAGCTATAATGTCACCAACCATAATCACATTAGTTACGCAATTTAAATATTTTTGAAATCCTGAACCGGAAAATTACTTGGAATATTGGGCATGACATTAACCGAGATTATTATGATTGGAAGGGAGTTTAATACTTGAATCTCAATTAAGGAAGCTATACCTTGGAATTGTAAATCAGTAGTTGGGGTAATATGATGAGCTATTGAATTCTTAATATAAATGTCTGTACCACCAGACACTCTGCAAATGTTTGATAGGATCTATATGTAAGATAGAACTTGTAATTCAATGGATATATATATATATATATATCCATTGAATTAATATTCTACTGTATATATTATTATTGTATTCTACTATATATATTCTACTGGTAATATATATATTCTTACTGGTGTATATATATATATATATATATACCAGTAAGAAATTATGTTTCTTATATCAAACATACATATAGATTCTCTAAGACGAATTTTCAAGTTTGAATTTTGGTGTGATAGATGTTAATTAGCGTTTCAGGAATATTTATATACATAGTAAAAGGAGTTGAACATTAAAATTGAAATGGTATTATTAGTAGAACATTATTCGATAGTACACTATAAACGACACCATTTATATAGATATTAAATAGATGAATACATTTGCGTTAGGAAACGTCTTGAGTAAATCCTACACAAGATTGGATAAAAGAGTTAAATATTCATGCACATTGTGATTATCTACTCACAATCGAAGGACAATAAATGAATGTATCAAGAATTGCCAAAAACTGAAGCACACAGTGAAAAGAATAAAATAAAAAAGCTAAGAAAGAAAACTAAAGGAGTTAAAGTAGTAACAAAGACTAGGATAACTGAAATGCTAAAAAAATGCAGTAGATATTAAAACTGATGATCGGAAGTAAAAGTTGGTAATACAGAATAAAGAATGACGCATTCATAGAGTGGATCCTTTCTCCCCCCGGCCACAGTAATCTATACCAAGACAGATTAGAGAAAGAAAAAGTTGGGTAGCTTACTATTGCTGAAGAAAAACAAAAATGCAGACAGAAAATGGAATAAGTTAAGAAGGCTTGAAGTTATGATTCCATCTTGTAGTGAAATATGGGTAGTGTATTCACTTTCGTAATGAGCAAAGGATAATTCAGATTTATTTACTTTTTTGTGTCATGGCTATTAATATTCAAAAATAACTTTCTTAAAAGTTTCGTAATATGATCGTCTATTTAATCTATTTGAAGGTCATGGTATGACTTCAAGCACTTCGCTTACAAATTCGCTGTCTGAACTTTTCTTGAGGAGAGAGGTCTTTTTATCCTGGATCACAGACGATTAGAGTGGCCTTGAAGAGACCTGGTTGGATTTGTTTGGAGACAAATAATATCACAAACGCAAAGTTTGTGAAACATTCCCACTATTCAATGTTGAGTTTGTCTTGACTTTTTTATTAAATACAGAAGTTTGCACATTTTAACAGAAACTCAAAGTGTTTATTAATATGATGAGGGTCAGAAGATCTAACACATCTCGCCGGAAGTCTGTAAATTTCTGATGAATGAAAATTTCATTGGAAATTCCGACATTGAGAGGGGCCTGCTCGACCTCTATAGTTTTCAACTCAATTTTCCTGAGAACACAGATGAAGTTATAGGTCTCTGCAATGTACTGAACATAAAAAATGATGACATCGGCTGGTACTACTACCACCAACTGAACACAGAAGGGAGGAATAGGCTGTTTCCCGCGAATATTTTAGGCTGTGTTGTTTCCATAATACAGAAATAGAAACTTTTGGATTCGACATTGTTGCCATTGTTAGGAGTATTTGTCAGTAGTCTGTGAATAAAGACATTTATTGTCCTGTCCTTTGGGTGATATATGTTTTATATATGTTTTGAAATTGCTGGATAATAATGTAATAATGTATAGAGGGAATATGCAGTAAGATTAGTATATCCATCTTCAAACTCTAAGGAAATTTTCAGAAAATTTACAATAAAATTCAACTGGAATTTTGGAGCCTTGTCGCGAAGAACATTGAATACTATTTTTCAATCATACATTGGCGAGAGAAAGATAAGTGTAATATTCGTGGAATTGCCAATAACCATATTATTTGAGTTGACAGCCAGCATTGAGTGTGAATACTTAGTAAGGAAAGAAAAATTATCCATATTTATTATGCTTTTGCTTCTCTTTTTAATGGCAAAATTTGATGGTGGTACTGAGAATACATCCTCGTCTTTTTCCACCTGGGCTTCGTGGTATACGGTATAGGTGGAGCGGTTTGAGCGGTAGCAGACGGGGATCTCAGATTCATCTGGTATCTCAGATTCATCTGGTTTTTTCAATTTCACATTGTTTTTTGATAGAGTCAAAATATTTGGAGTATACTGAGCAGGTAAAATTGAATTACGTGCAGTCGATTTCTAAATTGAGAACATATTAAGCTGTACTTGTAATATTTCATATCGTCATGATTACTGTAATCAATATTTTTCTTCGCTTTTCCACCTTTCAGTTTGAATTATATGGCCTAGAGTTATTTTTATAAGAGGATTTATGATCCAATTAATAATTAATGCAAGTGTGAAAGCCAGGGTTTTATTTAAGTTTGACGTCTCCATATTTGTTTCTAGAACGATATCTCTTTAATGGTCTATTGTAGGATTTATCAGCAGGCAGGATTTTCAGCGAGGCAGGATCATCAATAAGTTGGACATAGGTAGAACCTATCATTGTCGATTATGAAAATGCCTGTTTTTTTATGAAATTCTCAAAAATTTTGTATAAGTCAAAATATAAAATGTTTTGTTAAAACTCTACCTAAAAACAAGATATTCACTTTCCCGGACAATAGTTCTAAAAGCAACCGATGAAGTGAATTATATTGCAGTTTTTATGTTCAGATTAAGTTCAAGTAGACTTATGCACTATATGAAAGCAAGGTAACCTTTCAATAATCTTAATTCATTAAAATATTTATAAAGATTTATATTAATAAGTAATACAGATTAATAACTGAAAACAATATTTAAAGCATTCATTTGTAAATTTGATGACGTTGACATCGAATAATAAACAAGAAAACATTTAAAAAGAGGATATAATAGCACGGACAAAAAATATTTTAAACAACACATTTTAGATATAATATAAGAAATGTTTTTAGATTAAAACATACTTTCTTTAATAATTTGAAGCATACTTTCTCAGCTAGCATTTACAATTTTGAAATATTATTCTTAATTTAGTTTTTAACCTAGCCTCTCAAAAAAGATTATCATTGGAAAATAACTCCATAAATTATAATTTCAAAATATATTTAGCTTTTGAAATATACAGTCTTTTAAACATATTTAGAAACAGAAACATCTGCGCTTCCGAAACATATATTCGCTTAAAATAATTTTTCTTTATTTAATTGCATTGATATAAGTATACTTATTTGCTTTTTTATGTCCGTTTAATCCTTTCAATCTCATGAAAGAGACGTAAGTACTCTTCCGATCCTACAGTGGTTGGGTAAACTCATTAACGAACATAAAATTACTCCTCAAATGTAGAAAAATTACTCCCTAAAGAATTTTGATTGGTGATGGCCTGGTTACTAATAGCTCGACGCAATATGTGCGATTAATTACAAAAAGAAAATGCCAAGTTGTAAATGTGTTTCTACTTTCATTTATTTTCTTTTTCATTTATGGGTATCAGGTTAGCAGTAATTTTTAGGTATAATTTATAAATTTCAGTAGATCCACAGGTATATTTCATTTTTTTTAACATGGTAAAATTAAAATAAAAGAATCATAACACGTAAAGCAAAAACACAAACCCTTAACACTTTTGGTATTTTAAGTAGTACATGGTGAAAAGAATTCAACCACAAATCAGTTTTCACTATAGGGATAATAACGATGATAGATAATTGAAATATTTATGGCTGTTGAATTGCTTAAACTGTAGATAATCAATAAAAAAAAATATAGTATTTATTAAACAAAGTTAATAAAACAAAACAAAGTTAATAAAATAAATAAAATAACAATTATTTTTTAAATAAATATTAAAAGAAAATTTCTTTTGAAATTACTTTAAATTACTTTTTATTTAAAAAAAAATATTTTTAATACATGCAAAAAATTATTGAAAAAATGGCCATAAAGAAAAATGTCAGCATTTTTTTTTAATTTAAGGCTCTGAATAATAATTTCTTTTTTTCCTTGAAATTTTTCCTTTTTTCCTTAATAATTTCTTTTTTTTTCTTAAAAAATAATTAGTTTCAAAATTGATTGATTCTTTTAAAAAAAATGTCAGATGCTTGATATAAAGAATTTCTTACAAATAAAAAGTAATATAGTTTTTATATGGTTTCAATATAATTTTTTAATGACGATATTGTTTCTAAAAAATTATTGACTTGTAAAAAGAAAAAAAAATTGATTTGTAAAAGAAAAAATATATATATATACATTTTTCTAATTTTTTAAAGGAATTAATGAACATTTTAACAAAAAAATTATAAATAAATAAAATACAGTAAGAATAAAAAAAAATTCTATAAGAACCCTTACTAAGCAAAGAAACTAAAAACCTTTAATGTATAAAAAGTTTTGAATATTTAAGTTTTGCAAAAAATTTGAAACTAAAAGACAGACCTTTTTTTAATTTGGAATGTATCTTTTATATAGCATGTAAAATAATTTGTATCAGAGCCAAAAATATTGACACAAAAATGTGTTATGAAACATTTTCACGACTGTCACTATTTTTAAGGACAGCGCAAAAACTTTACATAAATATAGGAGATCAATTTTTCATAAAAATCAGTCTATTTTTTTATTTTTAAATAATCCATTATAAGGAATTTTATCGAGTAAAATTAGACTTCATCATTTATAAAATATAAAAATATATTAATGAAGCTTACTTTAAAAAAATTAAAAAATTTTCTTTATCGGTTTATTTTAACAGATAAAAAAAAAAAAAAAATTTCTCACAAAGTATAAACAACATTTTTCAGTTGGATTATTTTATTCAAATTCGTTCATCAAATAGAAAGATTTATGGATAAATTAATTTTATTGAATGCTGTGAATCGTGAAGTATAATGAATATTTTAATCTTTTTTTTTTTCTATTAAACAGTGCATAAAAACTACTGTATCAGTTTTTTTTTTATTCTGAATATTTTTAGAATATTAATTGATTTTAACAGAGATAATCTTATTATTTTAAGAATATGCACTACAATTCCAAATGGAAAGGAAATAGTTTATTAATGATATATTCTATATAACTGTAGCATATCTGGAATTAGTGAAAGATGTTGTCGAAAGCTAATGAGCATCTTGAAATCCCAATTAACTTCTATTTTAAACTAGACTTCCATTACAGTTTGATTTCATTACAGATATTTTTAAATTTTCTCAACTTTAAAGATATCTTACGCAAAGGAATTATATAAAAGAAATTAAGTCTGTAATTATGACATAAAAATAGAGGAAATGCTAATAAAAGACAAACACAAATGCAATACCATAAAAGTTCAACAATATAAATATTCGAATTTCGGTAAATACCCATCTGAATATTTATATAAGTTATCTGAAGCGTAAATTAGTCATGCGATTATAGAGTGGATAGAAATGAAGTAAAGTGCAGCGAAGCAAATTGCTACAGTATGCAGCTTACTGAATATAGAATTTCGAAAAGTTCTACTTTTCAGAAGAAACGTGTAGATTAAAACAAAGCATGTAAGATGATACCGAAGAAAATTCCTCAATCGGAAGATATTACAAAGGATGCTATCGTAGAACAGTTGGTTGGTCTTACCATCGTAACAGTGTTGAAACGACATAGATAAGTTTACTTTCTATAGAATTTGAAACAGATGGATTGCTGAATGGAAGGCGAATCGTCTCAAAAGACCACAGCTTAGGCAAACATCAGAGTGCAAGAGAAGATGCACATCTGAAGAGAAGAGGTGGCTGTTCCACAATCAACAACTCTCAACATCCTACATAATATGCAGAGAATTTTGGATGCTCCAACATCTGGGAGAACAATTGCACTAGGGTTGGCTGAAAGCAACATCCACGGATAAGCCATGTAGACTGCCATTGATGAAAACCGAGCAACATGAAAGACTGTGGTGGTATCGAGAAACACCAATTTGAACGACAGAATAACACAATGTATTGTTCAGCAATGAATCTCGGTTTCTTTGTCTGATAGTAGTTGTCAGGTGAGAATCTAGAGGTTTAGAGGTAATAGAGATGATTCGACCACTATTGTTGATTATAGAGATGATTCAACCACTATCATGCCGATTGTCGACATAGCATAATAGTTTGGGATACCCTCAAACACGTTTGGGATACCCTCTTTTGATGTGTACCAAAGGTGACCGGCTGTCTTTTGGTACACATCAAAAGCACACTGATAGCCTGATGATACGTTGATGAGTGGTGCAACAGATAGCCTGTTGTACTACTGTACATTCAGCGACTGCAAACTGGCATTTTGCAGTGGAACAACTGGAGGCAACAAACATTCATAAGCAGTCTTACATCAAGTCCAGTTTCTTCCTTGGCTTACAATGTTTCCTGATGTTTCACCGATTTAATATATATCAGACGTGATTAACCATCGTTTGTCTGCTCTGCCTCAATCTCAATCAAAGGATGAACCGTGGATATTTGTTTGGGTTTTTAGAGATCAATTAATTTTATAAAAAAAGTAAGATTCTTGAGGTTTGGAAAACAACACAAGTTGTTTAAGAAATTTTTAGAAATTTTGAGATAATAAATTATTTGACACTAGGGAGGTCAAGATAAATGTCATTATTTTTAAAGAACTAACTGTAATTTAATGCGACTACTATTTTACTTTCAATAACTTGAACTATATTAGAATAAAATTTTACAGCAAAACCCCAAACCAGGCTCTCATATATAAAGAATGGATACGTAGGCTCTCGTATAATACATATAAATGAGAATTTTGAATTTCATGTGATTAAGATGAAAGCAATCAGAGAAGGGTTTTTGAAAGTTGCCTTAATTGGGTGTAACTTGCGGACCATCAAATTAATTGTTTATTAAGATTGACATTCACGTATTTTACTTAATTTGACCAAGTAATTTATTCGTTGTATATAGCTTTGCAAGAATTTGGATTTCTTCTCCTGATATAAAAAATAGTTTTTGTTTTTCATTATTATATTTTGCTTTCGAACACAAATACTATATTTCAAATTCATTAACATAATTTTGAAGTATAAGGGTAACTTTCATTTGTTATGTAATCGTATAAAATTTCCACAAGCACCACACAACAATAATATGAGCTTACAAGAATTTTACAAAATGTTTATCAAGAAAAGAAATCAAAAATGTTAATGTTAATGTTAAAAAGAAATCAAATCAAAATAATAATAAAATGAATAGAAATAGAGGATAAGCAACAACAATGAAAATATTGAAACTTCATTGCTATGTATAAAGAGAGCACTCAATAATTACGCACCTTAGCTATAATCTTATTGAAAGGAATTCACAAATTCAATGAAAGCTAGAAAGTTTAATTTACTTCTATAAATGATCTAAGAGCAAAAGTCAATGTTTTTTTTTTTTAGAAATAGAAAATTGTCCTTAAACATTTCTCTATTATTTTCAACATGAGTCAATTTAAAAAGAACACTGAAGAGTTTATTTTACACCGAAATGAGTAAATTTTTAAATGAATTCCACGTTTAGCTCCTCTCCAAGTGTATAATTGCACACTTACTAGATTTAAGATTTAATCTAAAAGACTATTCACCAAAGTTATAATCATCCGATAAAAAATGAATAAATTTGAAAGCACTTATTTGAACATTTGATTAACAAAACAATAATAAAACATTTTGAGAAGAAAAGATTCTAAACTTCAATTTTTTTTTTTCTTCAGAGGAGAAAATCTTTCAGATGGCTTGCTTTTAAAGATGATGCTGTAACAGATTCATTTTCCATTCAACTTTCCACATGTAAAAGTTTTCAAGCTAATTGAGAAGTTCAGAGAACTTTTTTCCGAAGAAGTCAACTGTTTCATTCACCAAACTTCACTCCTCAAATAGGATAAGTATGTATAAGTTCTATTTCTTTTAAGATTACTAATAATGAAGAGACTTTCAGTAGTAAATTTGTTTTCTTTCAGTATTGAAGGGAATAAAGGGAATCGGGGCATGTAAGATACTGAAAAGAGAGTTTACAATTTTTGTAAAAACGTTTAAAGGCCAATTTGATGCACATCAACTCCATCTAATAAACAGTGCAATCCACAGGTTACGAAATTGCCAATTAAAAATGTATCATCTTCAAGTACAGTAACTGCTAGAACTAATAGTGAATCTATTTTGTCACTTTATTTAAAGCGAAACTTCTGAAATGGATGTCATTATTTTTTATTATTTGAGTTGGTTGCAAAACATATGATGGAGGAAGGATGTTTTGAAATTGAATTCTCTAAGTAGATAAAGTTAAATTGTGTGTCATTAAGTCTTGAAAATCAAAAGAATGTGTCTGCAAAAGTGATTTAATTTTGAGTCGGAGCAAATAAGATATTGAAAAAGAGTTTACCATTTTTGTAAAAACGTTTAATGGCCAGTGTAATCCTCAGGATACGCAATTGCCATATACAAATTTATCATCTTCAAGTACAATAAATGTTGGATCTAATATAGAATTCATTTTGTCACTTTAGGGAAAGCGGAACCTCTGCAAATTATTCTAATAGATGTCATTATTCTTTGTTATTTGAGTTGGTTGCAAAACATATGGATGAAGGATGTTTTGAAATTAAATTCTGTAAGTAGATGAAGTTAAATCACATTTCAAGAAGTCTTAGAAAATCAAAATAATGTGTCTGCAAAAGTGATTAACTGGCAGACGAAAGTTTAATCAGAGGATCGTTTATTGAGATATTCCAGAAAATGGGTTACAAAAACTTAATACTTCGGGGTGACAAAAGTTTTCTCAGACAAATATTTTTCTTGAAGTTCCTATTGACACTTCTTGATTTTACAAATTCTTAAAAGATTGAAGAGATTCTAGTTTCTTTGGGAATAAATACCACCACTTATAATTGAACTCACCTTAATTTCCAAAAAGAACAAGGATATCAGACGAGTTAATTTCTGTTTCGCATGACATAGAATTTCACACAATTTAAGCATGGAAAAGGAGGAAGGATAAAACCAATTTATTTAAAGGATTTAATTTTTTTAAAGGATAAAACCAATGCTTCTTACTAAATAATATTTTACATCTGCAATGCCAAGTAGTTCTATAAAAAATAATATTTAGAGGTTTTACCTATAGTTTAAATGGGAACTTTAGATGATCAAGATAAGGCATTTTAAATTTTGTTATTCAAAACTATTCGAGCATTTTCAGCTGTTGAGGTAACATACCTAACTTTAAGCAAATATTAAAAAGTTTCTGAAAGAAGGCTGTATCAACAGCATGGAACTGTTGCACAATTCTATTATGAAGTTAAGTAATTCGGAATTCGTAAAGTAGAAATGTTTTCTTTATTTATATACTTCTGATTGTATTGCCAGTTTTAGAAATCTGGAAAGAATAATCCTCATAGGAAAAATACAACAATCTCTGCACACTGATTGGATGGAATTTAGTTTTTCACAAAGATATTAATAAATTCTAATGACGAAACTCTTCGACTAGGTTGTACAATTATAGAAATTTTCATTTTTTAAAGCAAATTAGTTTTTAACACACCTATTTGAATATTTTTCTATACCTTCTTAACATTTACATTTAAATTATTATTTATAGGAATAAATTTTAATTTTTGTTTGGATTGAATTTTAACTACAACCACTCATCATGGAATCCTTTTATTCCCAAATATATTTCTTTGGAAGTGAATAAAAGTAAGATGAATCGGCGTGTGAATAATTTATCTTAGAGTGGATCGGAACAGTTGTTTGAGAGCTTGTTTACATAAAACATAAAGCACAAATTCCGTGAAAAAAAAAGTTTAACACGCTTTATTAATACAAAAAGAAAGAACTGAGAGAAGTCCTTATCAATAAAAGAAGATCTTTGACCTTAAAAATCCTTCTATGGTCCGAGAATATAGCATTTTTATGTTTCATGTCCCGATGTTAAATATACTGTAAGCTGTCTCTACCACACAAAGTGATGTATGTGCAACTAGAACCTTGAGTTTAACTGGACGATGGTTAACGAACAATTTGCATTAAAGTCACACAGTTTAGTGCATTTTTAAAATGTTTAAAATTATTGATTTAATATTGCAATTTATGCCATCTAAAATATCTAGTTCTTATTTATTATTATTTTTTTAGTGGAAATATATGAAATTTTTCAGATATGGTTTTACATCTATAAGAAATTCAAAATATGCAGAATAAATGATACAACATGAATTGCCAATTTTAATATTTACTACAGAGGAATTGTTCTTCATTGGCGCAATAGCTCCATGGTGGACCAGGACCCTCTGCCTACCGTCAGATTTCGAGAGAGGTGATGGTTTCTTTTTACAGAGTAGGGTTGTCAGCTCTATGCTTTTACAGTCATAGTAGACCGGGACTTACCGTTTAAAGTAAATTCCGAACCACTACAAACATTCATGATACCGCCGAGACTAGAACCTGAAACCTGGGGCATCGAGAGCCAGAGCGCTGAGTCACTAGCTCGTAGGGCCTCTAAGGTATTGTAGTCTCAATAATTTAGAACAAAAAAAAGAAATGAAATATTGCTGTTTTGAACGATGATGGCAGGTATAATATAAAACGTATGGACTTCAAAATACAACTATATTTCCTTGAACAACCAGGAAGATTTCCTTTACAACAGTGTAGTTCTTATACAATTGAATATCAATATTTAATTCATGTTGGATAACATTTTTTTAATTTGTACAAGTTAAATAAATCTAATTTGATTAGATTACAGTTAAAAACATTACTCATAATAAACTCTCGATAACAGCAACTCTTGTTAAACAAATTACGACTAGTGCTGATATTAAGATTATGGTAACTATTAAAATGTTACCACTTTTAATGCTTTATTATATTATATTATCCGATGACCTTAATGTGTATGAACAATTTTCTTTTGAAATCTAAATTTTAATTTTGCGAAACAGTGGTAGTATGAAGATAATTTATTCCAACAGCCTAAAGCACTTAGATTGCAACTTAAGCAGAAAAATGAACATAGTTAAACCGTAAGAAAATTTTCAATCTGATGTTCCAATTAATTTACAACATGACAGAACATAGGATATTTTTGTACACTTCTGGTTGTACTTACAAAACAACGATTCTAGCAAGTGTGCATTTGTAAATTTTCCAAGCGTTTTTAATTAAATGTGTAGGATTTCTTTTCTTTGGAAAAAAAATTTCATTTGAGTATCAGAAAAAAAATTATGTTTGCTTAAGAATCACAACATATCAGCACTCGGTTATTTGAAAGACGTTTGTTTTTGAATTCCATTTTTTTCTTTGGATCAACTTCCGTTTTGATCAGCTTTTTAACATTTTCAGAGCATCAATTACTAGAACTATCGATTATGCAATCCGATTTCATTTCATTGCTTTTCATTTACATTTTCATTTCTTTTCATTTACATTTTCATTGTTTTTCTTTTACATTTTCATTGTTTTTCATTTACAATTGAATTTTGCAATAGATGACACTACAATGTTAATGTATGAAAGCTTTCCTGCAATTTCATTCAAATTCACTTTTCAACCATTTCCAAAGTTATCATACATATAATGTTATGTTGTACAACCAAATATTAAAAATCTGTTGTGCATGTTTCTCTTTTATTATATGGATCCCTACATACTCATATAATAAATTATTTAATCATAGATCATATATTTATCAAACTAATCTTTTAATGTTTCATTTTAAAAAGTACTTTAGCTGTAGTCTTACAATATTGGTTACAAGACGCATATATCAATACTATTTTTACCATTTGCTATCTTGAACAACTATCAGGAATTGTGACAGTAATCGTCGTATCATTTACATAGAAGTTTATTTAAACATTTTGGATCTAAAGAATAGTAAAAATAGGAACAGAAAGCCGAAATATTGAGAGACAACGTACACAATTAGTTTAATTTCAGCATTAGTTCTAACAACAAAATTTCCGTTTTTTAGAAAAGAATAAGCAATGAATTTATATATGAGTCCCTCAATACAGTTTCTGTCAATGACTTGTAGCAATATTGAGTAAGACAATTCGTGTCATATATTTATTTGCAAATTACCCAAAAATGAAAGTTTTGATGCAGGGTTGATTAATTTTTATAAACACCATTTACTGTTGAATCATTATTTCCTCATGATTATGTTTTCTGTCGAAATGCTTCACAATAATGTATTTCCTAAGTGGTTTTAGGGTAGGTAGAATCGAGTTTGAATATAGCTAAAATAATTAGTAATTAGTTATTAGGTTTCAGAGTTAATAAGATTCTTGCTATTTTCAATACATTTGAAAATAGGATAGTTTAAAGATTCATCATTATATATCAAATAGATTATATTCGAAATCATTTTGAATTATAGACTATTTAGCATCTCATTATTAAATTTATCAACTCGTGTTGTCTGCAACAATGATAGCTTTTTTTTTTTTTTAACACTAGAAAAGTTAAAAAAAGTCAGTATCCAGCTTGGGAAGACAGTGAAAGTTTTAGAAATCTGTCGATTACAAACATCGATATTCAAAATAAATCATTAAATGCGTTTTTGTTATTATTTTGTTGAGAGTGAGAGCTGAAGAATCCAAAAGGATACATGAAGTCAAATGTTAAAGTTAGCTGTTATAGAAAAGTCCAGAAGTTGTTCTTATGACAAAATGTTATGGTGAGTTAGAGCAACAATTGGACTTGGAAATTGTAGGTTTAGAAACTCAGGGAATTGCGCAAAACGAGTATAATTAGTTGTTAGGATTTTCAAAATGAAACAACTTAATACAACTCCAACGAAACCAACTGTTCCTCAACTAATCACGGAGTATCTCCAAAAATGAGCAGAGGGAAATATTAAATGAGGAAGAGAAGAAGATAGAGTAATTTTTAGTTACTTGATGCTGCTGGTTTGCAAATATAATTAAGTGCAATGGCAGATGAATTCAAGTTATTATTTTGTGTAGTAACATCAGTTATCACCAGTGTAACATGTCTGCCTATATAAGACTTATAACAGCTTCAAGAAGAGGGCTACTTTCTAGTTCAGGTGAACACTTTAAATTTTATTCACAAGCACTATATATATGTGTATGCGTGTGTGTGTGTGTGTATACAAATAACGTTCTCATGATTATTATAAAATATATGAAAAATTAAAGACAAAATTTGATCGCAAGTGCACGATTAAATCATAAATACAGCTCACTCCAAGCTCGGAGATTTTTAGAGTTCTCAAGCCTATCAAACCTAGCCTGGTCTGCTGTAGACCTTAATTATCACACGGCATTATAAACGAAACCACAAGAGGTTCACTGTGAAAAAGGCATAAACTCCGGCCTATTCAAACAATTCCAGAAAAAAAGAAAATAATACTTTTGGTCCATTCGTCGCAAAACTCTCTCTCTGTTCTTCCCCAAAACATCCTTTTAAGACTCAAGAAGGGCGTTAGCGTCCCTCACTTTTCATTGGATCATTGGAGTAGACATTTCTGAGTTCGTGATCTATCACCAATCACGATGGAACAACTGAAGGAGCAGTCCAAATTTAATCTACAATTATTTTGACCTGTGAATGCCGCACAGAAATTCGCTAATTTTATGAGCGTCATTATATATAATACCGAATATCAACTATTTGAAAGTAAAAAGTTATTTCCATTTGTACAAAAGTTTAATTGCATATAATATAACTACCCAAATAAAGTTCGTCTGCTGTGAAATTTGAGTGATGGGTTGTTATCAAATAACATGCATTCTTCTCTTCTGGGAAAGAAACGTCAAAAACTCTTCACGGGAAAAAATGCTACCCCAGCATACAAATTCCACAGCAATGTTACTGACAGGAAATGTACCTACCCACAGACATCAAAAAGAATAATACTGTTGCAAATATATTTCTTTGTGCTGATGGTTTCTTGATTGGACTTATTGTCTACAAAAGGTGTTCAAGATCATGCATGATACAACGTGTATTCTATTTTGTCTTTTCTCGATTTAAATCAGAAATTATTACTTTATTTGATTTTATCTCTCTCTCTCTCTTTTTTTTTTTTTTTTTTTGAATTTGTCAGTATTTTCCTAACACAAAATTATATTTAAACCTAAAACTAAATTGAAAATTTGGTAAAAAGTTTATTTTACAAAAAAAGAAAGCATCATTAAAATTTAAAATTCATAATACTTATTATTTAAAACGAAAAAATTAAAGTTTATAATTTCAACAATAACATGTTATATTAATAATTTTGACTAAATATTAATCTAATTGTAGTAATAACTATTTCTTCACAAATTAAAGCATGATATAAAGAAAACATTCAATTCATTAATAAATAAAACATAAACCATTTTTTTTTTTGTAAGCCTACCGATGTTTTAAATATATTATATTTGTATTCTTCAAGTTCATTTAAAAAGCCCTTTAAATGGGAGAAATAATAATTTTTTATTTTTTTTTAATAGAACTTAAATGTTTTAATTTAAAAAAGCCAAATTTCTCCCCACGGATGCAATACAAATATGTATATTTATATATATATAGCATGATATGACACATATAATTATTTTTTTGGCAGAAAGAAAAATCAATGCGTTGTGAATTAAAGTCATAATATGAATATGAAATATTAGGTCTTTTGAAATTTGACTTAAAAGGCTTGTCTCTAAAACTGCATTAGAAATATTTAAAAAAATTAAACTTACATTAAATACTTTGAATTTCTTTTCTCTAATTTTTTTATTATATGCATCAAATTAAAAAAAATTATAACTCGTATTCATTACACAGTAGATGGGGAAAAAAATCATTTACAATTTTTATAAACTTCTATTTTATTTATTTAGAATACTTAAAATAAAATGTTATCCTGAATGTCATTAAAATTTATTTATATTTGTAACCATTTTGCACTTAGGATCTATTTATACTGCCTTGGCCTTGGATAAGATTTTTATAATGCTAATTAAAACGAAATAATGTTTAACTTGCTAATTGAAAAGATAATCGAGCAACATGTTTTTATATATTATAGTTTTAATGATTAAGTGTATTTAAGTAATATGCTATTTAAAATAAAAAATTAAGAAATAAAAAAAAATAAAATAATTAGAGTTGCTAATTTAGATTAGCTAAATAAAAAATTATTCAATTATAAATTCTATTGCTTTTGAAATGATTTTTTTTTTATTTATACAAAAATTAAAAAATTATATTTTTTTAGGCTTCATATGAGAACACTATATAACATTGTGTACTCTGAAAAGCTAATAAGTAATAATAAAATAGTTAATAGAATTATAAACGTTTAATATGCAGAAGTATATTTTTCTGTGGAGTTAATATATGTAATTATTGTTGCCTTTTATGAAGTACATTAGATTTTCAGAATATATTTGCATTTTATTTAAATTCTTGTTTTTTATGTGAATGGCTTTTCTGTATTCTCATGAATTAAAAGTTAAACATTTTACTTTAATTTTAAGATGTGAAGATATTTTCGTCTAAATTTATGATAACGCAATGTTTTGTTAGTATAATAACCTTTCTTTGAAGTTTTTATGATAATTAAATTTAAAAAATTATAAAAAAAAAGACTTTTCTCTTTTGTTTCCTTAGGCGTTAGGTCTTTAAAATTATAAATACACTAATGTTTAAAACAAATAAATTTCATTTTCTCTCATTATAAAATGCATTGTTTTCCTAATTAAAATAAAGTTTTTAAAAGTTTTTTGCTTGTCTATTATTATTTTATGTTACGTAATTTCTTCACGTAACTTTTTTTTTTTTTTTTTTTTTTTGCTAAGAATATTTTAGAGCATTAAAAGATTCATGGAAGAACTTCATTTAAGAAAAAATCATTGAAATTTAATTAAAGTAAACTTATATATTTGTCTATTTATTGATGAAAATACCTTAATTTATCCAAGTAATTTAATTTTACAGTCATGTTTCAAAAAGTATTTAAATGATGTTGTATAATATATATAAATTGTGACATTTATTTTACCTCCTGTTTCTAAACTTAACATATAATTTAATTTATAAACTTACAACTTTTTCTCCCTACTGCAATAAAAACTTGAATTATAATTTATGAAAAATTTAATGAATGTTTCGACAAAAATTCATGTGACAGCAAATCCATTTTTTCATGGAATTTTTTTAATTTCCAAAAGTCTTTTACAACAAAATTTTCAGTTTTTAATTAAATTAGAAGAAAAAATAATTCTTCATTTTTTTCTTTTTTTAATTTTATATTACATTAATTTGTAAAGATTAAATAATTTATGAAAGGAAATTGCAATTCATTTAAACATTCTGAAAAAAAGGAATATTTGTGTTCAGAGAATGAAATTAAAAAAAAAAAACGAATACATTATCCCTCGTTATAGAAATATTATTTATTGATAACTAAATTGCAATATATTTACAATTTAAAAATTCAAAAAGTATTTAATAACTATTTATAATATACATATGCCTTTAATTTGTAATATCGAGCAGTTAAATTTATTTCATTCAAAATTAGCGTGACCAAGTTTTTAGCTGAATAGATGTTACTCTATATAAAAGACACTGCTATATTATTGAAACGGAAAGTCCAACTTACATGTTGTAATTCGTGTTTTTCCTTATTATATTAGAGCAGTGTATTCCAACCACCCCTTTTCAGGAAAAAAAATAATAGTAATAACTTAACATTTCTCAGGAAACCAACGTTCTTTAAGTTAAGAAAAAGATAGATATAGTAAAAAGTTTATGTTCTTATATGCTTTAATTCATGTTAGTTCATTATTAATCATTTATATTGAATTGAACGGAAAGTAATATTGGTTTTTCGTTTATCTCAATTCGATATGTATATGCCCAAATTCCTTTTTGATGCAGATTTTTTTAAAATTATTGTAACTTAATATCATGCCCTTTAATCTACATTCAATTGACCTTATATTTTAATATTTATTTTACAGACAATTAATGGAATATAACAAGTTGCATATTTGGCTTATCATGCTCATCGTTTAGGGTCCATAGAAATACTACAGAAGTAACTACAAACATTCATTCCGTGTCTTAAGGATGTATTAGGGAAAGAAAAGAAGAAAAACTTATTTTCAGTGAAAAGCCAGGACTGCATCTAAAGAAGATTTTGCTTTACATTTAGTGGAATATAGAAGAAATGGTTTATTTTGGCCTGCTTGTGAATAAATAACAAACTATCATCTCAGCCATCTATTGACTATAATTAAATAATTTTATGAGGGCTTCGCAAAATTAAATTAATTTTAAAGCTATTTATTAATCATTAAAGAAAATTAGTTTGTTAATTGAGAAGTTTATAATAAACTTGTCCCTTCTTCAGTCATGTATAATTGATGTCAATGGTTAAATTTCAAAATGAATACAGTTTGATAAATTGTTAAAAAAAATAATTTTATTTTTCAAAATATTTTTGCTGAAAGCTTCCAGTTTTAAAATTTTTTTCTGCTTCCATTAATTACTATACATAAAAGGAAAAAAAAAATATCATCTGCCATTGGATGAAAAAAAAAGTAATCAATTTATTATGATTTTGAACTAATATTCGCCAAAAAAAAACTCCTTAATGAATTTAATATGTTTGTGTGGATATCATCAGCAAGAATCATAAATATGTAGTTTTCGAAAAAAAAATCAAACTTTTTTTCTATGATGAGAAAACTTAAAGAATGCTTCGTTTCTTTGGAAAGACCTCCCTTTAATGAGCTCTCATTAAAGCCCTGATGAAAAACCTTCAGTTGTGGAATATCTATTTGGACCTATAGCGTTATTCATTACTATTCATTGGCTATTTGCAATTAAACTACCAATTTAGGAACCAATTTTCATATCTGACGTCATTACAATTTGGAACAAATAACTTCTGAGGAAGTCATTATTGCACCCTTTTCCCTAAACATTTCCGGCTTATGAGTTTGTTGTATTTTTCCGAGAGAAATGCAGGTATATTCGGTAATTTCATACATGTTTTACTTACAAATGTTACAAATTATTGCTACATCATAACCTTACCGCGTTAATTACAAAGTATCTTTTCATTGTCATACTTAGTATCTTTTGATCATTTTCATATCATTTAAGACATTCTATTACAATAAAATTACAATTTACTTTTTACAATAAATTATATATTTCATAGCATTTTATTTTAAATATATTGAATTTTATAGATCAAATGATGATTATAATTAATATGTTTTATATCTGTAATACTTTTTGGTTCATCTGCACTTAAAAATTACTATGGGACTTATTTATTATTATTATTATTACTAATAATTATTATTATTATGAGTAATATTGTAAAAATTGCAAACACTTATTCATATTTATAAGATTTTCATATTCATATTTATTTATTTCATTTTTAAAGATATTAGTTGTACTTAGTTTATATATATATATATATGAAAATGTTATAATTAATGGATGAAAAATGTATCCATATATTTGTTTCAAAATAATGAATAATTTTTTAGGAATTATATGATATTAAATAACTATGCAGTTTGAAGTTTAATAGATTTATCTACAATTTAAATTTATTATAAAACTGTGTAATGCAAAATAATTAAACAAATAAACATACAGTATTGCAGAAAAATTCTTCAGGTATTTAGTTATATATATATTTTAAGCTCATTGTATTTTATAGAAAATGTTTTCTTCACAAAAAGCATAAATTTATACACAATAAAATCAATTATTAACAAAAGTCTAAAACTCAATATAGATATAAATATTGAAAAAGTATTTAACAAATTGGAAATGGATAATTAAATTGCAATCAAAAGAGGAATACAAAAATTAAAGAAATCTTTCAAAAGAAGAAAACTTTCAAAAAACTTTAAAGAAAGTAAACTTTCAATTTACATTTGAAAATGTACAAAAATTAATAAGCAGTCCATGTGAAGCATGTTAAGCCAAAAAGTGCAAAGATTCATTTACATTTTACTATTTAATAACTTAAAATTCAACTATTGCAGTCTACAAATAATGAATCTAATAAAATTTACTCAATTTACATCATTACAAAAAATCTTATTGAAACAGAAAAAATACAATAAATGAAGCAGAAATTTGAAATGCAAAGGAAAAGTAAACATATATGAAAATAAGCAAAATGTTTAAAAACTTACTAATATATAAGACTGAAATATTAAATATTAATAAAAAAGCATTTTTGGGGATCTATTTGATACAGAAAAAAATAAAATATCAACAGAAACATGCTAATAAATTAAAAATATTCGGATGATATTCATCAACATAAAGTAAAAGAGAAGATTTCAAAATTAAAAGTAGTTAAATAGAATTTTATTAATTGAAATAAACGTGTGATATTTCTAAACATATATTTAGTCTAAAGCTTAAGTCATGTATCATCTTAACAAGCAAAAATTACAGGTGCAGCATATTAATTTTAAACGGTCTCTTGAATTGTAAAAATAGGAATTAAAAAAGAATTAAAATATCAACAGAAACAGATTGATTAATTGAATATATCTGCATAGCATTATTCATTATCATAAAAAAAGTAAATGTTATCAAAATTATTATTAAGTAATTATTTGAATTTGTTGTTGTAACATATGACTTTATCGGAAATCAAATACATTACAATAAGGATCACACGCAAAAGAAGGAACAAGCAGAATAAAACAAATATACAGCAAGATAGAAATGACAATAAGTCGGTCTCACCCATCACAAAAAGTTGAAGGTGAAGAGAGTAAATAAAGGAGTTATACATATTATTTCAGTACATGAGGCCTCTGGTCTCCCAATATGACTGCAAGACTTCTTCTTGGCACTGAGCCTCCCTGTTCAGTTCTGGACATTTTAAAAATGCTCTGCATTCATTGCACCATCTCTACGTATTGGACAAGTGTTCGAGGCGAAGACACCTATCCTGTTAAGGTGTTCTGCAATACAATCGTGTTCAGTTCTTAATCGAAAGTTTGCAATTATTTGAATTTAATTATGGTAATCTTATATGGTATTGGTAATAATTTAAGACATTACATACATCTAAAAATCAAGCCATATTTCTAGAAATGATTAATTAATTAAACATTAAATATTAATATTAATAATAAGCTTTTATTTCTGCAATATCCGGGAAGAAAATGAACAGGTTGTATTAAATACTGTTGAAAATAGTTGGAGATAAAAATACAACATTAATGCTAATCTCAACAAAGCAGCTGCAGATAGAGAAATTTAGAAAGTTTTAAGACCTTTACTTTTTTTATTCTTCATATACTTTTAAAATTGTTTTTATATTTTTATTTCTTTTAACCATCCATTCTTATTCTTAAAGTAATAAAGATTATAATTGTTTTTAAATGAATAATTTTCAAAATTCTAATAAGTATTTAAAAAAAATAGTAGGAATGAAATAAATATAATATATATAATTATAAGAACAGAATTATGAAGCAAATTGAATTAAAAAAAAAAAAAACATCTATTGCAAATGCATAATTATTTTACTCGAGAAAAGATTTAAAAAATTAATACAGTTTTAAATAGATTGTAAATATTTGATGAATAATAGAAAAATTAAAGAGATGTTTGAATACCTTACGGAGATGAATAGCAATTAGCAAGAAGTGGAGCACAATCATGTAAGCGATCTTGCAATTTTTTTTATTGCAAACATTTCATCAAAGATAAATTTCCTCTGACAACGAATTAAAATCAATCTTTTATATTTATTACATCTTAAATATCCTTTTCTTTCGGGAATATGATATTTGCAATTCTAGAACAGCATCCGGCTCCTAGCATTTGAGATTCAGTAGTGTAACCTTTTCGAAATAATTATGAAAATTAAGAAGACGTTACACAAAAATCTATTTTTTTTTTTAAGCATCGTTGTTAATCATAGTGGTATCATACGGATGATAGCGAAAAGTAAAAGCATATTGTTTCGTAATGCAAATATTTTCTAATTATAACCAGAAGACGGTAACATAATATTCGATTAATGAATGAAACGATTCCAATTTAGAATAAGAGCTTTTATCTGTATTTTTACGATTAATAGGAATTTGGTGTGTATATCATTTATCACACACTAAATCACGCGGGTCTAAAATGGTGGGTTCCATATTGGATAAATTTACAGCTAGTGGTCTATTAACCATTTTAATTAATTTTATTAATCTCTAGATTGGACCGTAAGATATTTCACTAAGGGCCATTTCAGATAACACTTAGGAGATGATTTAATAATAATTGCAAATGGAGCAATTGCAATTCAGAATTTCCCCTTTTTTTTAGATATATGCAATTCCATCATTATATGCTGTCCACGGTCTTCACAAGTCTGTACATTTTTGACCCAAAATGCGGTAACTATGAAATTTCATTTATATTACGACACCACACTTCGGAATAGCACTCTCAATGAAAGTTGTTTGTCATCTTGCGTACCTACATTGTTTTTCATATATCAATGGAATAGCGTTCAGTCTACATATTTTTCACTGTCACCACCAGAACTGATTCAGGCTTTGGTTTGGAAATTTGGATTTTGAGTTTTTAGTATATTATCTTTATTTTAAACTCTGCAGTGTTATCCGGCCTATATTTTAATTAAAAATAATATTAAAACAAGTAATATTAAAAAAAAATTAAGTTAATTCCTTCTTTTTTTTTCACTATATTGCATAAAATCCTTTATAAATAATATTTATTCATTTTTTAAAAATAATCGGATGCCATCTATTGGTAGATATATGCAACTTAAATCTAAAAAAAAAATAAAATTAATTAATTAAATTTAATTACTGAATTAATATTAGAAAAAAAAATATATTAACATCCAGTGTCATACACTATTTTTGAACTTGAGTGGATGAATTAAAAGTATTTTATTAACGATTGAAAATTTGAACAAAATACATATAAGGAGAGTGTGAGCTAATAGAAGGAATTTAATGAGAATTAATATCATATGCATGAATACAGTTTCATGTGTTAGGTTAAAAACATTAAAATATTTACCAAGAAAATTTGAACTTGTTGTAATTGATAATTCTATCCGGTTAAAGTCTCAAACTTTGCCTGTTTATTGCACTGATAAATATGTACAATAGTTCCCTCGCCAGAAACTGCAGGAAATTGTCTATTTGGAAGCCAGTTAGATAATGAAACTGCTGTGTTGTATAATGTTAAACTAGTGGAATGGAATTTCAAATGTTAAATTAAGGCTTTGAATGGACCTTCCACTTGTAATTGAAACTTGAAAATTGAAGTTGTCTCTTCCTATGATCAACTCAAATCGATATTGATCATTGCCATTAAATCAGTATAGATTGAATGTGGAAGGTGAAAATAAGTGTTAACGGAAATTTTCCAAATATAACATAATTTAAAATATATTTGACAACATATTTTTTTACCTAAAATTTGATAATGAATACAGTATTTTTGGTTATGAATTCATAAGTTTTAGTATGTATTAAGATGTTTATTGTCATCTGAGAACTAATTTTATCATTTTGTAAAAACTTTGCTTTGCATAAATTTGTTTATATAATCATTTTACGATGTTTAAAGAAAGGTATTCAGTAATTAATTTGGATATCTTAAACAATTACTGTAATCTAAGTTATGTAATTAGATTGAAGATGTAAAAGGTTTTAATCAATGGTTAGTGGGTTAATATGTATATGAATTATAAATCTATATTGACATAAGGAAATTGATCTTTTATAAATAACATTTTTGTGTTTAATTTAATATCGTTATAAAATATCGTTAAACAGTCTAATGTTTAGTTTTCTGTACATTAGCCAATGTACTTGCCAAATTTATTAGGCACTTCTTCTGATTTAAGTCAAATTTTTAGAACAACAAGACGACTATTTTTAGATAGTAGTTTTCAAAACACTGACTCCAACGAATGCCATCAGTAACTAATGAAACCTAGATTTTTGCACACTTACTGGTATATTTGAATACTTGACCTTGGATATTATTTTATATCAAAATAAGATCACATTGGCATTCACGATATGTAGCTGTTTGATGATCTATCACTCGATAAGTTGGTTAAACAACAAATGCATGAAAATAGAAGTATATAAATTGTCGTGCGCTAAATATCTCACACTAGGCAATTGAATATAAGCAAATCTTCATTATAACAACAAATTCAAAATTATCAGCACTTAATACTATACCCTACCCTTTATAATTACCCTTTTGTGAATTTATCTAACATTCGAAATGTTTCAAAATTGCCTGAATGGAATTTAAAGCAGTAGGTATCATAACCAATGGAAAACAAACATGGCTATACATCATGCAGGATTTAGACTGGCTGAAGTTATATCGGTGTTGATTAGTCTGAAAAAATATGTCATTATTCCAGGAGCCCGAGAATGGTCTCACAGAGTTATGACACATTCACCACATTCCTTCTATTTGTATTTTTTCCCATTCAAATTATAATAGTGGATACGTTTTTGTCTAGTTTAATAAACTTGAAATAACAATGAGGTAATTCTAGGAATACAAATTATGGGAATTTGATGACCTTGTTTTTGTTCAGACCAAATTTAATTCCCTTAGTTTTAAAACACCTAGGAAAAGACACGATTGTAAAATATTTTCAAACATTGTTAAAGAAACCAGAAAAAAATTATTAATAATTGTGGAAAGGGCCCAAATTACACATATATGGTACACATAGCATGTACTTGCAAATATAATCTATGTAGTAATATATTCATTTTTAAATTTGGATATATTTATATAAATAATTTTATATTTGCTTTTCTCAATTTTATACATTTATTCTGAGCTGAAAATAGCAGAAAATACATTTGGTTATGAAATAATACGCACGTACCTTTTGCACCCTTTATACCTGGTTAAATAATTTTATGTGAAAAACTTGTGAATGCATTTTTGCATACTTCAAAGTTATTAGTAGTCGCAAGAATAAAAAATTAAAACTGCTGTAGATGACTGCTGAATGTTGCTGTAGATGAAGTAGAAAAGGGCTTTCTGACACGATGTATTTCACAATACAGCATAATGTAGCCAAGATTCCAAATAATGTAGAATGATGTATAAGATCTTTGATGCATATAAAAAACCCGCCAAATTCAGGATTATGTCATTACTACATTGTTCCGCAAAGATAACTTTCTAGGGACAAAATATGATAAATGTAATTCAAATTAACAAATTAAGTATAATTTAAACATATATGAATATTATTGTAATAAAAAGAGAAAATTAAAAAAAGAGGTAAGGATTTTTAATACTGTTTAATAACAATCAACTTTTTTAAATAGGTGGTCATTTCTACTGCGTCAATGCCTAGTACAACTCTTTAAAAATTTCGCTATAAATTCAGAAAACATTTTCAATTTCTTTTTTCATAAAGCATTCTTGTGTCTTTCTTTATTTGGGTCAATCTGCTTTACAAAAATCAGACAAATCATGTGTCACTTTTTAGCAATTCATTTAATGTCTTGCAAGTCAAAATTGCTTTATGTTCTCCTTCACTAACGTTTTCACGGTTTGCTAACATTACGAGATCATTAAATTTTAATTCATTAGTTTTCGATCATTCTTAATTAATTCGTGTATTTCTCTTCTACTATATATAAACACCTCCAATTGATTTTGAAATTTATACGATTTTTCGGATTAATTTTCAATTGAAGGAAATTCTTTAACAATTGTTATAAACTTCTGGCCAGATTTACTGAAGCGTTGTAGACACCCTGCAGCGTACCACGTCTGAAAATTATAACTTTAGGCAAAATTAAATTAAATCAATTAAGATAACGCATATTTCCAATTTAGCGCTAGACAAGAGTTTACTGCATTATCTCGTCTAATTCCGAATTAAACCTGCTACCAATCAGTTTGGCATTCCTACTCGTCCAGTGGTTCAGCATTCGCAAAAGAGTGTAAAGATTTCGTCAGAAACTTGAGCATATTTCTTCAATAATCCTCAGTTTCGATAAGCCACAATTAATGTGTTGTCATATTTGATAATATGACTTTTTTTGACAAAACATAATTAAGCTTTAGAAACAGGGGTCAGCCAAAAAAAAGCATATTTTTCATTACAATGCTGCTTATTTAGCGGCATGAAGTAGTGGTAATTTTAGCATGACGTAGGTTTCTAACAAATTTTTAATATATTGGTTATTTCCTACAAACTAGTATACGTTATAACTTGAATGGAATAAAGTGAATAACATATAATGAGAAAATAAAAATGTTCCAGTTAAATATTTTAGGGCACGTTCAAAATCTTTTTTGATTATGAATAAATATCAAATTCAATTAATTGCATAGAAAAAAAACGTCATTAGGTAAAATTAAACTTAGTATAACCCATCAGAGAGTTTATATCTAATTTAAATTAACTTTTGTTAAAAATTACAATTTTTATGGGTTAAATGTTCAATTGTGGAAAAACAATTATACCGGATTCAAATAAAATTATTTATTTCAAATAAATGAAAATAATGGATTGATTGTACACTGGATTGATATTTGCTGGAAATGATCCCACTCAAAATTTAAGTTAAAGAAAAAAACTCTTTTAGATATTAAAAAAATTAAATAACAGTTATATGGATCAATGTAATACGAGTAATTTTATAAATCATCGTGAAATTGCTATAATAGTAAATAAATCTGTTTTACATATTTGTAATTAATTTAAATATTCTCATTTAATTATCCTTAAAATTAATTTAGTTTTATAAGAACATTAGTAAAATACTGACGGATTTTATAATTGTATTCAGATATAATTGAATTATAAAACTGTAATAAAAGTAAAAAAAAAAAAAAAATATTATTGAATTTCTTCTATCAATCAATTTAAGAAAAATTGATTTTAGTTTTTATCAGTCAGAAAATATTATATAGTGGTTTTTAAAATTTTTTGATTCAAATATTTAAAAATATATATATGTTTGGTTATATTTTGCTAAATAAAAATTTATAAACCATATACTTAGGGCTTTGTAAGAGGCTTATTTTAAAGCTTTATGTTTAAACCTTTGTGTTATAATCTTTCTCAAAGCCTTTTAAGAGGCCTATTTCAAAGCTTTGTGTTTTATAATTAGAAAAATAAAAATTCATTCTAATTTAAATTTCATAATTTTGCATTTATGTGTTTTTTTTCCTAATTTATTATTATTGTGTCTTATGTTTATAGTGATTTTTTTATTTTTTTATAATCTTAAATATATCAAATTTTTATTATTTATCAAGCAATTTATCAAATACAAATGCAAATAAAAATTTTGACTGTGTTGAACAATTTGTTGAATATTAAAACAACGCCCGGCGGTATTTTTCCGCATTAGTATAATGGCAGGACTAAGAGCAAGTAAACAAGAGAGATGAAATGTAAACTTGCACCAGAAATTTTACTTAAATTAGTAGAATTCTGTGTTCTGTTTTAATAAAAAATATGTAAGTTTGTTCCGAATATGTTTGGAGTAATATTTCATAAGCTAATAGCAATGGAATCATATAGTCAATCAGCTAAATAATGTCTATATTATTTAATGAGGCTGGAATTATACGAGAAAAAAAAAAGGTATTTATTTTTTATCTCTTTAGTAAACTATAAAATTTTTTCAATGATTTACAATAATTTTAAAAATATAATACAGTGTATATTAGATCATTTATTAACTTTATTAATCGTAATATTTTATTTAGAACTTCTGCAGCTATTATCTAGCATTATTATTTAATAAAAATACCTTTTCGTTTCTAAATACTTACCACTTCCTTTTATAATTTATAATATAAATATTATTATTTTACTTGTTGATTTATTTTATTTTTTTCATGTTTCAATTATTCTTTTTTACAAAAATCTTTAATTCGTGATATAATTTCCTAAATGAGTGAAAGTAGTAATTAAAAAAAAAAATCGAAAAAAGGGTACTTACGTATTAACGCCACCACAACAGAAGTTGCGCCGATAAAAATCTGCCAATGCGCCAAAATAGAGACTGTTTTGAATCTATGTTAAACTCTATATCTGCCCATTTTCCACCGAAGTCCGATTAATTACTCTGTTTTTAAATAAATGTTTTGAATTCTGAAAGTGTTTTGATTTTAAATAAAGTGTTTTATATATTTTATGATTTGTCACAAAAATTTTTAAGTGTAGATTGGAGCCACTTAAAACCGCCAAATCTGTAGATACGGGGGCGTTAATACGTAAGTACCGAAAAAGTTTAGAATATTAAAGCTATATGTATTTCAAGCATTAAATTTTAGGGTGAGTTTATTTTAATTAAAAATAATAAAAATATCCATCAAAATGCAGGTGACATTTGTAAGATGCCTATTGTAATATTTTAGATCACGCCTAGAAAATAATTATAATTTCTTTACAAAAAGGTATATGATTTTGGGAGAATAAATTGTGAATGTTGCATCTCTCTTAATTACCAGTTCATGTCCTACTGGTGATGCACTTTTAACCTACAAGGCTGAAAAATAGTTAGAATTATATGAATATTTGAATGTTAATGCAACGAAACGCAACCTATAGAAGAGATCATGTAAATTAATATTTTTTCTATCAAATATCAAATCTATTAGAAAATGAAATTTCCTTTAACAATATATTTTTCAAATAAATCAAAAACAATTGAAAGAAACGTGTTATTCTTGTTGCATTCTAGATAGAATAGTGAAAAAAATCAATTACAATTTTGGAATATATATTTAATGAATTAATTTCAAATTCTAAGTCAAATATTACTAAAAATTATCTTTATTATGCATTTTTATAATATTGTATTGGTTAGTTTATGAATTACAATCTATAAAAAAAAAAAAATACTATCCTAGGTTCCCTTAACACATTAAAAATTATATAAAAAAGAAATTAATTTATACATAATATAAAAAATAATAGCATTTAGCAATTTACTATGTAACTGAACTTTAATAAATTCCTATGTGATTGACCTTGGTAATTTGTAGCATGTTCAAGTGATACTTGATTGTATGTTACGCATTAATAAGCATTTGATACGTTACAGAATTATAAATGGAAATACTGCTTTATGTAGTTATGAAATGGTTGAGTTTTATCGGATACCTTATACTAATACGTAGGAATTAAAGCAGTGTATAATAACAAATGGCGTCAATTTCAATATTCCTGATATTTTCCAATGAACTACATAAATTCAAATATCGTTTGGACGATTTGTGAATAAACAAAATATTTCACACAATTTTTGTAGTTACTTTTTAAATGAACAAAAGTATATAATTTTTATCTCTTGAAAGTTTTTTAATAAATTTTTATATTGCATTCTTGGATTCTCTTATACCTGTTTACTTACAATCAATTAATTTAATGATAACAATATAGCTTTTAAAAATATGCATATTCTATTCCTCAGAGACATGGAATCTGTATATTAATGGAAGTCACTAAATAAATTTTATTATTTTATAGCAGTATTTATTTTTCGGCGTTCAACGAAATATAAGTAAAAACAATAAAAAAATAACAGCATTCAAAAGTATTTTAAGCAAATAGTATCTATCAGCTTAAAATACTTTCAAAGCAGACGGAAAATATTTTATTGAAGATGCTTGTTTTTAGGAAGATAACAAAAAACTAAAGCTTTAAAAGCAAGTAAAAGCCATGTTTGAAAATAACGGTTTAAATTCTTGTTTTTTGGTGATTTTATAATGCTCTTATTTTTTATAGCAAATGTACATAATGGTTTCGCCTATTTTTTACAATCCAACCATAATAAAAAATGCATTGGTTGAAAAAATACATATTTTCTGTTCATTGTTTAAAAAATAACATTGTTCGGTTTTTTTTTCAATAAAATGCACGGAAATATTTAAGAAAATTGTAAGCAGGAAGGGATTTAAATACTCAAACTCAGGCAAAAATACTTAAGTTCAGCAATAACTAAATAATGAAAAAAGTATGCAAAAATAACAAATTTTAAACATTTTTTTCTTCTTTTAAAAGACAACACATTTTAAACAGCATATTTCTTTTATATTCAATAACAAGTAGTTTTAAGTAATTTTCTCTTAATTTTGAAAGCATTCTTAAGTGAATTACTTTGATTCAATTTATTCAATCTACATAATAATTTTATTTTTGCAGTAACTTATCTTTTACATTAAAAGTAATTTATGCAATATTATTGATTAAAATAAATTTTAATGAATATTTAGGCAGAAAATTTCATTACTTTTCCTTAACTTTCGTGATCAAATATTTAGTTAAATGTATTTTAATAAAATATTTTTCTTAATACGTCTAATGTAAATATTGGGTGAATTTCAATTTGAACTCATTAATATGATGTGTTAAGAAAGTTATACATGAATTCTTATGTACTTCTTAAAATTTCGTTTGTATTGAGCTTAATACTGGATTTGATAATGCTAGACAATGCTTACAACTTTTATTTTATAGAATATGCTGTCATCATGTTCTAAAATCTAATGAGCCAATTAATTTCTACAATTTAAATTCTCAATGTGCAATTCTTTTGATAGCAGATTTTAAAAAGCATACAATTTTTATCAAATTCTGATCAGGCAAATTAGCTGGCCAAGCCAGATATGAAACATCAATTTCCTGCCCCGCAATCCAGTTATGAGTAAACTTGGCCTGGTTTAAAGTGCAAAAGACGTCTTTATATGAAGGTTCTGTACCACCAAAAGTGAATTTTTAGAAACATTTCCATCTCCTTCTTTTGCCCATTCAATTTCCCCCCCCAACATTCCCAAACTGTATTGGAGAAACTCAGCCCTAAGCACAGTGATATCGTGTGGCGTAGTAGTAGTAGTAGTAGTACATATGAAGGCTCTGTGGAAGTGATCTCTACGAAAAGAGTCCACACAAAGAAATAATGTAGTCTAGAATGTGTATATAGTTCACGACATTCACCCGAATGTCAACTTAAACATTAACCTTCCCCTCTCAAAGCTGGCTTGGTTTCTGAACAATGATATTCAGTATGATATTCAATTTCAGTCTCGTGATCTCCAGAATACGCCTTGAAGTGATTAATAGGAATAAATCCATGGAAAAAGATTCGTATAATTATGCTATGTCAGCAGTCATATCTAATCCTGTGCGATGTTATTTATCTCATTGGCTTCTTCTGCTTGTGAATAGAAGGTGCCACCAATTTATATAAGTGAATAATTCCATGCGAGTCAGATTTTGGCTCAAGGCTCGTTAAGGGAATAAACAGTCTTTGTCGAGTATCTTTCACCCTATACTTTATAAAATGGTTGATATTTAATTGAAAGACAGATCAGCAGATTCCTTTCCATCAATGAAAAGTGGCAATATACACTGAAGAACACGATTATATATACATAAATTATTTATTACATTATTGAAGATGGTTGATTAACGTTCTAATAAAACACATTTTCTGGTAACTATGGATGAGCACAAATAGCATTCAGAAAGAACAATTTAAACAAAGCACCTTGATGATCAATTTAATCATCAAACATTTTTCTTACAAATGTTATATTTAGTATTATTCTAGTAATGATGAAAAGATATAGCAAAATGATTCCTCAATTAATATCAAGTAAGAAACCCAAAGCATTTGAAACAATAACTTTGTAAACAACATTTCTATAATGTAATCCTATTGAAACATCAATGTAAACTCTTTTTGAATGCAAAATCTTCATAAAGTCTTTAAATGTTCTTCCATGTAGATTTGCAATGTGAGATTTGATATATGTTCTCAAAAAAATATTTACCTAAACAATTCCCATTGAAAATTCACTTATTCCAGAATCTTCTAGTCAAGAGTTAGTTGCCCAATGCAGCCAATTAACTGTCATGACTATCTAATGACGAATCTTGACTGGATGGCTGTTGAATCTGGGTTGACTTTTAAAAAGTAAGTATTTATATTTATGTCCTGAACAAGGGAATCTTAATTATATTCACAAAATTACTTGTTAGCATAAAGTCCGAATATCTAAATGTGAAATGACAGGCATTAGTCAATAGCAATAAAATTACATGAAATTTTTAATTTATTTTTGTCATGAATAGGTATGTAGATTAAACACACCAAAAGAATACTTCAGGCACTGTCTTCAATCTCAATGAAGCTTCCACCCTCATTGCGATATCTGCACACTGTTGTCCTTGTCACCATTTCTTCTTCAACGACGGCGTTGTTCTTGGAGTTGGTGATGGCGGTTAGTCATTCGTAGCGAGAGGACAAAGAGGTGTCCGTGGCTTTCTCGTCAGAAGTGCGATGGCGAAAGAAGGACAAGCAGTAGCCAAACTTGTTCTTGAACTCAGTGTTGAAACGCTCCTGAAAAAGAAAAGCATTCAGGTGGAAGTGGTATTTAACTGGTATTAAGTGGTGGTATTAATCCATGCCAAGGCGGGTTGAAGCTGTGTTGCGCTCCAAAGGGGGGCCAACTCGTTATTGACAGGTGGTCATAATGTTTTGGCTTTTGAATGTATTGGCACTATATAAAGGGCAGGACACATTAATAGTATTACAATCACATTGCGTAAAATAAATGATGTCGATCGATTTCCTCTTTTACCGCATAGAATGAGGTTCAGTATAAATTTACAACAGTCAAATTTATTCCTTTTCAAATTTAAATAAGATTTTTTTTTTTTTAATTTTTTAACGTAGAGTTACTTACTTATATATTCTGTACTATACAAACATATAAAAATTAAAATTTGCCAATAAATTCTAATTAAACGATATTGAATTCAAACTTAATCTAATAACTTAAATCTAATTCAATGGTAATTGCAACAAAATAATTGTTTAAAAGAGTTTACACAATTTTATTGTGTCTATGCCATAAAAAGCAAACAACTGGAAAAAATAATATATTTTAAATCAATAGAGAGTAAATTCGAGAACATAATTATTCTCTGAACCAGAGAATAATTATATTACTGAAGCAATATCTTTTTATTTATGTCATCTAATTTTTCCGCCATACTATATTTAATATTGAAATTGAGTTTAAAATTTAAAATCAAGTAAACAATTTTTTAAAGCTCTTATTATTTTTAGCAATAAAAATTTACAGAAATTCAAACAAAATAAGTCGAATTTTTGCACCAAATTAGTGGAATGTAGCTTCCGAATGTAAAGCGATTATCTTTCTTCTATATACTATACATACTACTCATAAGGGATATCTTCAATAAGAAGATTAAGCACGTGATGTATGGTTGTTATAAAAAAGATTTTTAATGAAATAATAAATCATATATATATATATATATATATAAAATATATACAGAGAGAGAGAGAGAAATAGGGAGAGAAATAGATAGATAAGGCAGAAGGCAGAAAAAAGACAGAAAAACGTTGTAAAGGATTGCAATATGTTGCTGGCAATGTTTGGATGATGTAAATTCTTTTACATTTATATTATTATTTATAAATTCTTCAAGCGAAGTTTATATATGATTAAAAAGCTAAAACATTGTTTTCGTTTAAATATCACTGCACGTTCTATACATTTTGTTTGACACATATATTTCATCCTTTTCACACATCGGAAGTAACCGGGTATTCAGCAGCCAAAGCAGCATACTCTTTCCTCATTCTTATTTTGACAAGAAACTATTGCTAAATTGTAAAATAATCTAACGGAAGAATTATTCACAGTGAAAGTCCTTGCACTTGAATACTTCAAAAAGGAAAATAAAACACCTTTTACTTCTAAACTTAATGGTACATTCTATGCATTTTATCTGACACATAATATTCAATTTTGTCGAATCTTCGGATGAAATAAAGTTCCAAAAGCAAAACAAAATGCCCTCGAACTCCTATATTGGCAAAAATTATTTGTAAAATCGAAAAAGAATCCAGAGCGAAAGTTCTTAGGACTTAAGCATTTCAAGGAAATCAATGGCATTTCTATGTTTGTTTCCGTCCATTCACATTATAACGACTTGTTTCCTACAAGTGCATCAGCGAATTGTTACTGCAAACAATTACCCCTAATCACTTAAGAGGAGCTCTAATTATTTTAAATGCTGTGTTGTAGCTTCCATGAGAGCTTGACTCCGAAAGATACTCACAAATAATATGATACCTGACATTAATTCACTAAATATAATATTAAATCCATTTCAGTTCATGTATTAATGCTGTTGTTAATGATTAGAAAACTTCACTTTAGCTTCTGTATATTTTTAAACCTTATTGCACATTCTAAAAATATAATTTATTCATTAACTTTCTGTTTCCTAGAAGAACGAATTGTGCTTATTTGCAACTGAAAATTTAACGCTAATTTCATGTGAGATTTTTGAAAAATTTGTTTGGTGCAATCGTCACAAATGAGCAGGAGTTTTCACCAATTCAGAATATTATTATTTAAAAATAGAAAATAATGAGTAAATAATTAAATGATTTATATTACCATTTATTTTTAAGTATTGGGAGTTTTACATATAGCAGAAACATCACTAACATATTAGATTAAACCCATTCATTATTACTTCTGTGATTCTACGAGAATAGTCTCTGTATGGCACTATGTCAATAAGAAGGAAAACAGAATGAATTATGTTTAAGGAAACATCTGTTAAACACTCGCTAGTTGAGTGGGCATTAAATTTGTAACTTATTGATTTTTCTATTCCAGTCTTTTTCATGTAGAGGAGTAGTTTTCTATACATCGGCCAGAAGATGTGATACATTTTAAAGATTTTTTAAGAAGGTTTTTCTAAAGTGACTGGACGTATAATTCTAAGTTATTCATGATTATTTAGGATTTTACAAGTAGAGAAATTAAGGCTGCTAAGTAAAACATTCAAAAAGCAGCAATTTTCGTCTGGCTGCTCTTAGAAGTTACAACAATAACAATAAATGTGCTGACAGGAATTAATTAGCTCATTGGATGTTGTGTTACTGATTCATCACTATTCACCCAATCCCCACAAGGTGGAGGAGAGATAGTTATTTACTAAACCTATAAGAAGGAGAAAGAGGTTCCTTTAGATGCCTTCTGAGAATGTCTAGGGATTAAAGTAAAAAGGCACTACCATTAAGAAAATAGAAAACTGAAAGGACAAATGTTTAACATCTGTTAAACATCGGTTAATTGACTGATATTCAATTTGTAACTGAATTTTTCATATCCGGCTTTGTTTCTGGTATAGGAAGAGAGAGTTTCTATGCCACATCGGCAAGAAGATGTGATGTCATTTTAAGAAGGTTGTCCCTAAGTGACTGACATTTTTCTTACCATAAGTTATTCATGATTCGTTAGAGATTCTGCAATTAGGAGAAATTAAGACTGCTAAGTAAAAACATACAAGAAGAGAATTGTTATTTTTGTAAGTTTCAATAAGTGTCCTGACAGGAATTAATTAGTTCACATTAGATATTATTTACTGATTCATCACTATTCACCCAACTTGACAAGGAGGAGAGGAGAGATGGTTTATTTACTAAACCTATAAGAAGGAGACGAGTTCCTTTTTGATGCCTCCTAATAGAATGTCTATGTGATTAAAGTAAAATTATTAAAATAGTTGGATTTTTATAATTCTTAACTGATTAATCATTAGCCAGAAGAATGCCATTCATTAGCCAAGAATGCTTGAAGGAGCAGAGTTAAATTGCTATGTTAAATTGAAAGATATCTAGAAGCCTTCTTAAAAAAGAATGCTCTTAATGAATTTATTGGCATTAGATTTGCAACTAATTCAATATTAGTCATGGTGAATTAATGTGGTTATGGAGCTGTATTATACCGTGAATTGAACGGGCCAAAAATAGATCTTCTTAAAATATACTTATGAAATTTAGCATTTATTAAAATAAAACATTTAAACAATAATTTAGCCTATTTACATGAATGAGACGAGTAATTTTAATAAAATTCTAAATGAAACTAAACATTGAAGGAATAATAAATGTAGTTTTCCTAAGAAGACAAAACTAGTTATTGTATTTAAAAATTTGATCTCTTAAAGAACAATGCTTAA